>CM049190.1:16370293-16391431 GCA_026770425.1 Boechera divaricarpa
ATGTCATAATAAAATTTGAAATATTGACATACACCACTTCTATGAGCATGTTTATCCCTTTTATTAATTTGGTGGTTTTCAACATTTCATGAACATATTTTCCTCATTCTCGATTCTTGAGTTATCACTATTTTTCAATGGTAGATCGAACTCTCAAAATGGAATGTCATAGCTTTAAAATTTAGCAAATATTGAAACATTCACCATTTATGAGCATAATTATCCCCTTAATTTACTTGGTGGTTTTCAACATTTCATGAACTTATTTTCTCCTTCTCGATTCTTATGAGTTATAGAAATTTATTTTCAAGGGAAGGTCCTGAAACTCTCGGCGGAATGTCATAATAAAAATTGAAATATTAATACATACACCACTTACTAAGCATATTTATCCCCTTAATTCACTTTGGTGGTTTTCAACATTTCCATGAACTTATTTTTCTCATTCTCGATTCTGATGAGTTATAAGCTATTCTCGGAATGTCAATAAGGCAAAATCTGAAGCTTGACATGTCTCTTAATAAAATTTAAAATATTGAAACATACACCACTTATGAGCATGTTTATCCCTTTTATTAACTTTGGTGGTTTTCAACATTTCATGAACATATTTTTCCTCTATTTTCGATTCACTTATGTGAAAATATCGCTTGTTTTCAATGTGGAATGTCACTAAAAATCTCTTAAAGCGGCGAATGTCATATAACAAATTTGAAATATTGAAACATTCACCATTTATGAGCATATAATTATCCCCTTAATTTACTTTGGTGGTTTTCTAAACATTTCATGAACTTATTTTTCTCCTTCTCGATTCTTATGAGTTATAGCTATTTTCAAGGGAAGGTCACGAACTCCTCGAAACGGAATGTCATAATAAAAATTGAAATATTAAAACATACACCACTTATAAGTTAATATTTATCCTCTTAATTCACTTTGGTGGTTTTCAACATTTCATGAACTTATTTTTCTCATTCTCGATTCTTATGAGTTAATCGCTATGCTTTCAACGGGAATGTCACAAAATCCTCCGAAAGCGACATGTCATAATAAAATTTAAAATATTGAAACATACACCACTTATGAGCATGTTTATCCCTTTTAATTAACTTTGGTGGTTTTCAACATGTTCATGAACATATTTTCCTCATTCTCGATTCTTATGAGTTATCGTTGTTTTGTAAATGGGAGAATGTCTACAAAATCTTAAAACTAGACATGTCATAATAAAATTTGAAATATTGAAACATACACCACTTATGAACATGTTTATCCCTTTTACCAAGCTCTTGCTTTGAGGAGGTGGTTTTAAACATTGTTTTTGCATGCGGGTAACATATATTTTCCTCATTCTCATTGCAACTTATGAGAGTTATCACTGTTTTCAGCTTGGTAGGGGAGATCACGAACTCTCAAAATGGAATGTCATAATAAAATTTAGAAATATTGAAACATTCACCATTTATGAGCATAATTATCCCCTTAATTTACTTTGGTGGTTTTCAACATTTCATGAAACTTATTTTTTCTCCTTTCGATTCTTATGAGTTATAGATATTTTCAAGGGAAGGTCACGAACTCTCGAAACGAATGTCATAATAAAAATTGAAATATTAAAACATACACCACTTATAAGCATATATTATCCCCTTAATTCACTTTGGTGGTTTTCAACATTTCATGAAGCTTATTTTTCTCTATTCTCGATTCTTATGAGTTATCGCTTATTTTCTAACGGAATGTCACAAAATCTCGAAAGCGACATGTCATAATAAAATTTACTCAAATATTGAAACATACACCTACTTATGAGCATGTGTTTTTATCCTTTTTATTAACTTTGGTGGTTTTTCAACATTTCATGAACATATTTTCCTCATTCTCGATTCTTATGAGTTATCACTGTTTTCAATGGTAGATCACGAACTCCTCAAAACGGAATGTCATAATAAAATTTGAAAAGTATTGAAACATGCACCACTTATGAGCATAATTATCTCCTTAATTTACTTTGGTGGTGCTTTCAACATTTCATGAACTTATTTTTCTCCTTCTCGATTCTTATGAGTTATAGCTTATTTTCAATGGAAGGTCACGAACTCTCGAAAAACGGAATGTGTCATAATAAAAATTAAAATATTAAAACATACACCACTTATAAGCATATTTAATCCCCTTAATTCACTTTGGTATGGTTTTTCAACATTTCCATGAACTTATTTTTCTCATTCTCGATTCTTATGAGTTATCGCTATTTTCAACGGAATGTCTAAAATCTCAAACGACATGTCATAATAAAATTTGAAAATATTAAAACATACACCACTTATGAGCATATTTATCACCTTAATTAACTATGGGGAGGTTTTCTAACATTTCATGAACTTATTTTCATCCTTCTCGATTCTTATGAGTTATCGCTGTTTTTTAAATGGAATGTCACTTGCAAAATCTTAAAACTACATGTCATAATAAAAATTGAAATATTAAAACATACAATCCACTTATAAGCATATTTATCCCCCTTAATTCACTTTTGGTGGTTTTCAACATTTTGCATGAACTTTATTTTTTTTCTCGATTCTCGATTCTTATGAATTATCAGCTATTCTCCAGTCCGGAATGTCACAAAATCTCTGAAAGCTTGACATGTCATAATAAAATTTAAAATATTGAAACATACACCTACTTATAGGGTTAATGTTTATCCCTTTTATTAACTTTGGTGGTTTTCAACATTTCATTGAAACATATTTTCCTCATTCTCGATTCTTATGAGTTATAGCTATTTTCAAGGGAAGGTCACAAACTCTCGAGAAACGGAATGTCATAATAAAAATTGAAATATTAATATTACATACACCACTTAGTAAGCATATTTATCCCCTTAATTCACTTTGAGTGGTTTTCAACATTTCATGAACTTATTTTCTCATTCTCGATTCTGATGAGTTATCGCATATTCTCAACGGAATGTCACAAATCTCGAAACTTGACATGTCATAATAAAATTTAAAATATTGAAACATACACCACTTCTATGAGCCATGTTTATCCCTTTTATTAACTTTGGTGGGTTTTCAACATTTCATGAACATATTTTCCTCATTCCCGATTCTTATGAGTTATCGCTGTTTTTCAATGGAATGTCACAAAATCTTAAACGGAAATGTCATAACAAATTTGAAATATTGAAACATTCACCATTTATGAGCATAATTATCCCCTTAATTTACATTTTTTGGTGGTTTTCAACATTTCATGAACTTATTTTCTCCTTCTCGATTCTTAAGAGTTGTGAAGCTATTTTCAAGGGATCAGGTTTCTTAACTTCTTCCAAAACGAATGCTCATAATAAAAAATTGAAATATTAAAACATGGTTCACACTTATAAGTATATTTATCCCCTTAATTCACTTTGGTGGTTTTCAACATTTCATGAACTTATTTTTCTCATTCTCGATTCTTATGAGTTATCGGCTATTTTCAACGGAGATGTCACAATAAATCTCGAAAAGCGACATGTCATAATAAAATTTAAAATATTGAAACATACACCACTTATGAGCATGTTTATCCCTTTTATTAACTTTGGTGGTTTTCAACATTTCGCTGAATACATATTTTCCGTCATTCTCGATTCTTATGAGTTATCGTTGTTTTAAATGGAATGTCACAAAATCTTAAACTACATGTCATAATATAAATTTGAAAAATATTGAAACATACACACACTTATGAACATGTTTATCCCTTTTATTAATCCTTTGGTGTGGTTTTAAACATTTCATGAACATATTTTCCTCGATTCCTCGATCTCCTTATGAGTTATCACTGTTTTCAACCAATGGTAGATCACGAACTCTCAAAATGGAATGTCATAATAAATTTGAAATATTGAAACATTTCACCATTTATGAGCACTAATTATCCCCTTAATTTACTTTTGGTGGTTTTCAACATTTCATGAACTTATTTTTCTCCTTCTCGATTCTTATGAGTTATAGATATTTTCAAGGGAAGGTCCTTGTTTAACTCTCTAAACGGAATGTCATAATAAAAATTGAAATATTAAAACATACACCACTTATAAGCATATTTATCCCCTTAATTCACTTTGGTGGTTTTCAACATTTCATGAACTTATTTTTCTCATTCTCGATTCTTATGAGTTATCGGCTAATTTTCTAACGGAATGTCACAAAATCTCGAAAACGACATGTCATATAGCTATAAAATTTAAAAAATATTGAAACATACACCACTTACTGAGCATGTTTATCCCTTTTTTATTAACTTTGGTGGTTTTCAACATTTCATGAACATATTTTTCCTCTATTCTCGATTCTTATGAGTTATATCACTTTGTTTTCTAATGGTAGATCACGAACTCTCAAAAACGGAATGTCATAATAAAATTTGAAATATTGAAACATACACCACTTATGGAGCATAATTTATCTCCTTAATTTACTTTGGTGGTTTTCAACATTTCATGAACTTATTTTTCTCCCTCTTTCATTTCGATTCTTATGAGTTATAGCTATTTTTCAATGGAAGGTCTACTAACTCTCGAGCGGAATGTCATAATAAAAATTAAAATATTAAAACATACACCACTTATAAGCATATTTATCCCCCTTAATTCACTTTGGTGGTTTCTTTCAACATTTCATGAACTTTCATTTTTCTCATTCTCTTTATTCTTACAAGAGTTATCATTAGTTTTCAACGGAATGTCCTGCCGAAAATCTCGAAACTTGACATATCACAATCAAAATTTGAAATATTATTAAAACATAGCACCACTTATGAGCATATTTATCACCTTAATTAACTTCTGGAGAGTTTTCAACATTTCATGAACTTATTTTCATCCTTCTCGATTCTTATGAGTTATCGCTTGTTTTAAATGGAATGTCCACAAAAATCTTAAAAGCGACATGTCATAATAAAATTGAAATATTAAACCATACACCTACTTATAAGCATATTTATCCCCTTTAATTCACTTTGGTGGTTTTCCAACATTTCATGAACTTATTTTTCTCATTCTCGATTCTTTCTTATGAGTTATCGCTATATTCTCAACTAATGTCACAAAATCTTTCAAACGACATGTCATAATAAAATTTAAAATATTGAAACATACACCACTTATGGAGCATGTTTATCCCTTTTATTAACTTTGGTGGTTTTCAACATTTCATGAACATATTTTCCTCATTCTGATTCTTATGAGTTATAAGCTGTTTTCAATGGAATGTCACAAAATCTTAAAAACGGAATGTCATAACAAATTTGAAATATTGAAACATTCATAGGCCCCTTATGTAGCATAATTTATCCCCTTAATTTACTTTGGTGGTTTTCAAGACATTTCATGAACTTATTTTTCTCTCCTTCTCGATTCTTATGAGTTATAGCTATTTTCAAGAGAAGGTCACTTAACTCATAAAAGCGGATAATGTCATAATAAAAATTGAAATATTAAAACATACACCACTTATAAGCATATTTATCCCCTTAATTCACTTCTTGGTGGTTTTCAACATTTCATGAACTTATTTTTCTCATTCTCGATTCTTATGAGTTATCGCTATTTTCAACGGAATAGTCACCAAAATCTCGGAACTTGACATGTCATAATAAAATTTAAAATATTGAAACATACACCTACTGCTGAGCATGTTTATCCCTTTTATTAATCTTTTTTGGTGGTTTTCTAACATTTCATGAACATATTTTCCTCATTCTCGATTCTTATGAGTTATCGTTGTTTTTTCAATGGAATGTCACAAAATCTTAAAGCACATGACATGTCATAATAAAATTTTGAAATATTGAAACATACACCACTTATGAACATGTTTATCCCTTTTATTAACTTTGGTGGTTTTAAACATTTCATGAACATATTTTCCTCATTCTCGATTCTTATGGAGTTATCACTGTTTTCAATGGTAGATCACGAACTCTCAAAATGGAATGTCATAATAGACAAATTTAGGGAAATATTGAAACATTCACCATTTATGAAAGAGCATAATTATCCCCTTTTAATTTACTTTTTGGTGGTTTTCAACATTTCATGAACTTATTTTTCTCCTTCTGTGATTCTTATGAGTTTATAGAATATTTTCAAGGGAAGGTCACTAGACTCTCAAAACGAATGTCACTAATAAAAATTGAAATATTAAAAACTATACACCACTTATAAGCATATTTATCCCCTTAATTCACTTTTGGTGGTTTTCAACATTTCATGAACTTATTTTTCTCATTCTCGATCTCTTATGAGTTATCGCTATTTTCAACGGAATGTCACAAAATCTCGAAAACGACATGTCATAATAAAATTTAAAATATTGAAACATACACCACTTATGAGCACTGTTTATCCCTTTTATTAACTTTGGTGGTTTTCAACAATTTCATGAAACATATTTTCCTCATTCTCGATTCTTATGAGTGAATTTATCCACTAGTTTTCAAGCTGGTAGATCCACGAACTCTCAAAACGGAATGTCATAATAGCAAATTTGAAATATTGAAACATACACCACTTATGAGCATAATTATCTCCCTTAAATTTACTTTGGTGGTTTTCAACATTTCATGAACTTATTTTTCTCCTTTCTCGATTCTTATGAGTTATAGCTATTTTCAATGGAAGGTCACGAACTCCTCGAAGCGGAATGTCATAATAAAAATTAAAAAATATTAAATACATACACCACTTATAAGCATATTTATCTCCTTAATTCACTTTTGGTGGTTTTCAACATTTCATGAACTTATTTTTCTCATTCTCGATTCTTATGAGGTTATCGGCTTATTTTCAACGGAATGTCACAAAATCTCTCGAAACTTGACATGTCATAATAAAATTTGAAAGGCATTAAAACATACACCACTTATGAGCATATTTATCACCTTAATTAACTATGGGAAGGTTTTTCAACATTTCAAGTGAACTTATTTTCATCCTTCCATCGATTCTTATGAGTTATCGCTTGTTTTAAATGGAATGTCACAAAATCTTAAAGCGACATGTCATGTAATAAGAATTCTTGAAATATTGAAACATACACCTACTTATAAGCATATTTATACCCTTAATTCACTTGGTGGTTTTCAACATTTCATGAACTTATTTTTCTCTATTCTCGATTCTCTATGAGTTATCGCTATTTTCAACGTAATGTCACAAAAATCTCTGAAAACGACATGTCATAATAAAATTTGAAATATTGAAACATACACCACTTATGAGCATGTTTATCCCTTTTTTATTAACTTTTGTGGTTTTCAACATTTCATGAACATATTTTTCCTCATTCTCGATTCTTAGTGAGTTATCACTCAAGTTTTCAATGGTAGATCACGAACTCTCAAAACGAGAATGTCATAACAAAATTTGAAATATTGAAACATACACCACTTATGAGCATAATTATCCCCTTAATTTACTTTGGTGGTTTTCAACATTTCATGAACTTATTTTTCTCCTTCTCGATTCTTATGAGTTATAGCTATTTTCAACGGAAGGTCACGAACTCTCGAAATGAATGTCATAATAAAAATTGAAATATTAAAACATACACCACTTATAAGCATATTTATCCCCTTAATTCACTTTGGTGATTTTCAACATTTCATGAACTTTTATTTTTCTCATTCTCGATTCTTATGAGTGTATCGCTATTAAATCAACGGAATGTCACAAAATCTCGAAACGACATGTCATAATAAAAATTTGAAATATTGAAACATACACCACTTATGAGCATGTTTATCCCCTTAATTAACTATGGAGGTTTTCAACATTTCATGAACTTTTCTTTTCATCCTTCTCGATTCTTATGAGTTATCAGCTGCTTTTCAATGGATATGTCACAAAAATCTTAAAACGACATGTCACATAATAAAATTTGAAATATTGAAACATACACCACTTATAAGCATATTTATCCCCTTAATTTACTTTTGGTGGGTTTTCAACATTTCATGAACTTGATTTTTCTCATTTTCTCTGATTCTTATGAGTTATTCTATTTTCAACGAGAATGTCACAAGAAAATCTCCAAACGACATGTCATAATTAAAAATTTGAAATATTGAAACAATACACCACTTATGAGCATGTTTATCCACTTTAATAACTTTTGGTGGTTTTCAACATTTCATGAACATATTTTCCTCTATTCATCGGTTCTTATGAGTTATCTTTGTTTTCAAGTGGTAGATCCGCGAACTCTCAAAAGCAGGAATGTCATAATAAAATTTGAAATATTGAAACATACCACCACTTATGAAGGCATAATTATCCCCTTATAATTTACTTTGGTGGTTTTCAACATTTCATGAACTTATTTTTTTTCTCCTTCTCGATTCTTATGAGTTATAAAGCTATTTTCAATGGAAGGTCAACGAACTCGCAAAGCGACATGTCATAAGAAAATTGAAATATTAGAGGAAACATACACCACTTATGAGCATGTTTATCCCTTTTATTAACTTTGGTGGTTTTCAACATTTCTATGAACATATTTTTCCTCTATTCTCGATTCTTATGAGTTATCACTGTTTTCAAATGGTAGATCCACGAACTCTCAAAACGGAATGTTAGTAATAAAATTTGAAATATTAGAAACATACACCATCTGTGAGCATAATTATCCCCTTAATTTACTTTTGGTGGTTTTCAACATTTCATGGAATACTTAATTTTTCTCCTTCTCGATTCTTATGAGTTATAGCTATTTTCAATGAGAAGGTCACGAACTCTCGAAACGGAATGTCATAATAAAAATTGAAATATTAAAACATACACCACTTATAAGCATATTTATCCCCTTAATTCACTTTGGTGGTTTTCAACATCTCATGAGACTTATGCTCTTTCTCATTCTCGATTCTCCTTATGAGTTATCAGCTATTTAATGGAATGTCACAAAATCTCAGAAACGACATGTCATCATAATAAAATTTGAAATATTGAAACTATACACCACTTATGAGACATGCTATCTCTTAATTAACTATGGAGGTTTTCAACATTTCATGAACTTCTTTTCATCCTTCTCGATTCTTATGAGTTATCGGCTTGTTTTCAATGGAATGTCAGTTAAAATCTTAAAAGCGACATGTCATAATAAAATTTGTAAATATTGAAACATACACCACTTATAAGCATATTTATCCCCTTAATTCTACTTTGGTGGTTTTCAACATTTCATGAAACTTATTTTTCTCATTCTGATTCTTATGAGCTCTCCCATCGCTTATTTTCTGAAACTAGTGAATGTCACAAAATCTGCGAAAGCGACATGTCATAATAAAATTTGAAATATTGAAACATACACCACTTATGAGCATGTTTATCCCTTTTAGACTCTTGGTGGTTTTCAACATTTCATGAACATATTTTCCTCATTCTTTCGATTCTTATGAGTTATCTTTGCTTGGTTCAATGGTAGATCACGAACTCACCTCAAACGGAATGTCATAATAAAATTTGAAATATTGAAACATACACCACTTATGAGCAGAATTATCCCCTTAATTTACTTTGGTGGTTTTTCAACATTTCATGAACTTATTTTTCTCCTTCTCGATTCTTATGTAGTTATAGCTATTTTCAATGGAAGGTCACGAACTCTCGAAAGCGGAATGTCATAATAAAAATGTGAAATATTAAAACATACACCTACTTATAAGCATATTTATCCCCTTAATTCTACTTTTGGTGGTTTTCTAACATTTCATGAACTTTATTTTTTCTCATAAATCTCGATTCTTATGAGTTTTCGCTATTTTCAACAAGGAGATTGTCACAAAATCTCGAAAACGACATGTCATAATAAAAATTTGAAATATTGAAACATTACATTCCACTTATGAGCATGTGTTTATCCCCTTAATTAACTATGGAGGTTTTCAACATTTCATGAACGCTTCTTTTCATCCTTCTTCGTATTCTTATGAGTTATCGGCTGTTTTCAATGGAATGTCACAAAATCTTAAACGACATGTAGCATAATAAAATTTTGAAATATTGAAACATACACCTATTTATAAGCATATTTATCCCCTTAATTCGAAACTTTGGTGGTTTTCTAACATTTCATGAACTTATTTTTCTCATTCTCGATTCTTATGAGTTATCGGCTATTTTCAAAGGAATGTCACATGAAATCTCCAAACGACATGTCATAATAAAATTTGAAATATTGAAACATACACCACTTATGAGCATGTTTATCCCTTTTTATTAACTTTGGTGGTTTTCAACATTTCAAACTGAACATATTTTCCTCTGATTCTCGGTTCTTATGAGTTATCACTGTCCGCTGCAGTAATGGTATGATCACCGAACTCTCAAAACGGAATGTCATAATAAAATTTGAAATATTGAAACATACACCACTTTATGAGCATAACGTTATCTCACTTTAATTTACTTTTGGTGGTTTTCAACATTTCATGAACATATTTTCCTCATTCTCGATTCTTATGAGTTATCACATGTTTTCCAATGGTAGATGCACGAACTCTCACAAAAGAAAAAACGGAAGTGTCATAATAAAATTTGCAAAATATTGAAACATACACCACTTATGAGCAGTAATTCATCCCACCTTAATTTACTTTGGTGGTTTTCAACATTTCATGAACTTATTTTTTCTCCTTCTCGATTCTTATGAGTTATAAGAAGTTATTTTCAATAATGGAAGGTCACGAACCTCTCAGAAACGGAATGTCATAATAAAAATTGAAATATTAAAACATACACCACTTATAAGCATATTTATCCCCTTAATTCACTTTGAGTTGGTTTTCAACATTTCATGAACTTATTTTTCTGCATTCTCGATTCTTATGAGTTTTCGCTATTTTCAACGGAATGTCACAAAATCTCGAAAACGACATGTCATAATAAAATTTTAAATATTGAAACATACACCACTTATGAGGCATGTTTATCCCCTTAATTAACTTACTGGAGGGTTTTCTGCACATTTCTATGAACTTCTTTTCATCCTTCTCGATTCTTATGAGTTATCGGCTGGCATTTTCAATGAGAATGTCACAAAATCTTAAAAACTGACCATGGCATAATAAAATTTGAAATATTGAAACATACACCATTTATAAGCATATATTTATCCCCTTACCACTTCACTTTGGTGGTTTTCAACATTTCACATGAACTTATTTTTCTCATTCTCGATTCTTATGAGTTATCGTTATTTTCAACGGAATGTCACAAAATCTCCAAAGCGACATGTCATAATAAAATTTGAAATATTGAAACATAATAACCACTTATGAGCATGTTTATCCCTTTTATTAACTTTGGTGGTTTTCAACATTTCATGAACATATTTTTCCTCATTCTCGGTTCTCTATGAGTTTATCACTGTTTTCAATGGTACGATCACGAACTCTCAAAACGGAATGTCATAATAAAATTTGAAATATTGAAACATACACCACTTATGAGCAGAATTCCCCCTTAATTGTACTTTGGTGGTTTTCAACATTTCATGAACTTATTTTTCTCCTTCTCGATTCTTATGAGTTATAGCTATATTTTCAACCGTGGAAAGGTCACGAACTCTCGAAACGGAATGTCATAATAAAAATTGAAACATCATTAAAACATACACCACTTATAAGCACTATTTATCCCCTTAATTCACTTTGGTAGTTTTCTAACATTTTCTATGAACTTATTTTTCTCATTCTCGATTCTTATGAGTTATCGCTATTTCTTAAACGGATATGTCACAAAATCTCGAAGCTTGACATGTCATAATAAAATTTGAAATATTGAAACATACACCACTTTCATAAGCATGTTTTATCCTTTAATTAACTATGGGAGGTTTTCAACATTTCATGAACTTATTTTCATCCTTCTCGATTCTTATGAGTTATAGCTGTTTTCAATGGAATGTCCACAAAATCTTTAAGAAGCGACAATGTCATAATAAAATTTGAAATATTGAAACATACACCACTTAAAAGCATATTTATCCCCTTAATTCACTTTGGTAGTTTTCAACATTTCATGAACTTATTTTTCTCATTCTCGATTCTTATGAGTTATCGCTATTTTCAACGGAATGTCACAAAATCTCAAATCGTCATGTCATAGTAAAGTTTGAAATATTGAAACATACACCACTTATAAGCATATTTATCCCCTTAATTCACTTTGGTGGTTTTCAATATTTCATGAACTTATTTTTCTCATTCTCGATTCTTATGAGTTATCGCTATTTTCAACGGAATGTCACAAAATCTCCCAAACGATATAGTCATAATAAAATTTGAAATATTGAAACATACACCACTTATGAGCGTGTTTTATCCCTTTTATACTAACTTTGGTGGTTTTCTAACATTTCATGAACATATTTTCCTCATTCTCGATTCTTATATGAGTTATCACTATTTTCAATGGTAGTATTCACGAACTACTCAAAAATGGAATGTCATAATAAAAATTTGAAATATTGGAAACATTCACCATTTATGAGGCATAATTATCCCCCTTAATTTACTTTGGTGGTTTTCAACATTTCATGAACTTATTTTCTCCTTCTCGATTCTTATGAGTTATAAGCTATTTTCAAGGGAAAGATCACAAACTCTCAAAAGCGGAATGTTTCATAATAAAAATTGAAATATTAAAACATACACACCACTTATAAGCATATTTATCCCCTTAATTCACTTTGGTGGTTTTCTAAACATTTCATGGAACTTATTTTTCTCTATTCTCTTTGATTCTTATGAGTTATCGCTATTCTCAACTGGAACTGTCACAAAATCTCGAAACTTGACATGTCATAATAATAATTTAAAATATTAGAAACTGTTACACCACTTATGAGCATGTTTTATCCCTACTGCATTTTATTAACTTTGGTAACAGGTTTTCAACATTTCATGAACATTGCATATTTTCTCATTCTCGATTCTTATGAGTTATCGCTGTTTTTTTCAATGGAATGTCACAAAATCTTAAAACGGAATGTCATAACAAATTTGAAATATTAAGAAACATTCACCATTTATGAGCATAATTATCCCCTTAATTCTACTTTGGTGGTTTTCAACATTTTCATGAACTTATTTTTTCTCTCTTCTCGATTCTTATGAGTTATATAGCTTATTTTCAAGGGAAGGTCACGAACTCTCGAAGACGGAATGTCATAATAAAAATTGAAATATTAAAACATACACCTACTTATAAGCATATTTATCCCCTTAATTCACTTTGGTGGTTTTCAACATTGGCTCATGAACTTACTTTTTCTCATTCTCGATTCTTATGAGTTATCGTTATTTTCAACGGAATGTCACAAAATCTCGAAAACTTGACATGTCATAATAAAATTTAAAATATTGAAAACATACACCACTTATGAGCATGTTTATCCCTTTTATTAACTTTGGTTGTGTTTTCAACATTTCATGAACATATTTTCCTCATTCTCACGATTCTTATGTGAGTTATACAAGTTGTTTTCAATGGAATGTCACAAAATCTTAAAAGCGATATGTCATAATAAAATTTTGAAATATTGAAACATTAAGCACCACTTACTGAGCATGTTGTTTATCCCTTTTATTAACTTTGGTGGTTTTAAACATTTACATGAACATATTTTCCTCATTCTCGATTCTTATGAGTTATCACTGTTTTTTCAATGGTAGATCACGAACTCTCAAAATGGAATGTCCATAATAAAATTTGAAATATTGAAACATTCACCATTTTATGAGCATAATTATCCCCTTAATTTACTTTGGTGGTTTCTCAACATTTCATGAACTGCTACTTTTTTCTCCTTCTCGGAGTTCTTATGAGGTTATAGATATTTATCTCAAGGAAGGTCACCCGAACTGTCCTCGAAACGAGAATGTCATAATAAAAATTGAAATATTTAAAACACTTACACCACTTATAAGCTATATTACTTAGTCCCCTTAATTCACTTTGGTGGTTTTCAACATTTCATGAACTTATTTTTTCCTCATTCTCGATTCTTATGAGTTATCGCTATTTTCTTAAACGGAATGTCACTAAAATCTCGAAAGCGACATGTCAGTAATAAAATTTTAAAATATTGAAACATACACCACTTATGGAGTTAGCATGTTGTGATCCCTTTTATTAATCTTTGGTAGGTTTTCTACATTTCATGGAACATATTTTCCTCATAATCTGAATTCTTTCCATGAGTTATCACAATGTTTTCAGTAATGGTAGATCTAATGAGACTCTCAAAGCGGAATGTCATGAATAAAATTTGAAATATTGAAACATACACCACTTATGAGCATAATTATCTCCTTAGATTTACTTTAGTGGTTTTCAACATTTCATGAACTTATTTTCTCTCTTCTCGATTCTTAGTGAGTTATAGCTATTTTCAATGGAAGGTCACGAACTCTCGAAACGGAATGTCATAATAAAAATTAAAATATTAAAACATACACCACTTATAAGCATATTTATCCCGCTTTAATTCACTTTGGTGGTTTTCAACATTTCATGAACTTATTTTTCTCATTCTCGATTCTTATGAGTTATGTCGCTATTTTTCATGACGGAATGTCACAAAATCCTCGAAGCGACATGTCATAATAAAATTTGAGGAAATATTAAAACATACACCACTTATGAGCATATTTATCACCTTAATTTAACTATGGAGGTTTTTTCAACATTTCATGAACTTTATTTTTCATCTACTTCTCGATTCTTACATGAGTTATCGCTGTTTTAAATGGAATGTCACAAAATCTTAAAAGCGACATGTTTCACATAATTTAAAATTTGAAATATTAAAACATACACCTACTTATAAGCATATTTATACCTACTTAATTCACTTGGTGGTTTTCAACATTTTCATGAACTTATTTTTTCTCATTCTCGATTCTTATGAGTGTATCGCTATTTTCAACTTTGAATGTCACAAAATCTCGAAACGACATGTCATAATAAAATTTGAAATGAATTAGGAAACATACACCTACTTATGAGCATGTTTATCCCCTTAATTAACTATGGAGGTTTTCAACATTTTACATGAACTTCTTTTTCATCCTTCTCTGGATTCTTATGAGTTATCAGACTTGTTTTAAATGGAATGTCAGTAAAAAATCTTTAAAACGACATGTCATAATAAAATTTGAAATATTGAAACATACACCACTTATAAGCATATTTATACCCTTAATTCACTCGGTGCGTTTTCAACATTTCATGAACTTATTTTTCTCATTCTCGATTCTTATGAGTTATCGCTATGTTTTTCAACGGAATGTCACAAAATCTCGAAACGACATGTCATTAACTAAAATTTGGGAAATAGTTGAAACATACACCACTTATGAGCATGTTTATCCCCTTGAAATTAACTATGGAGTGTTTTCAACATTTCATGAACTTCTTTTCATCCTTCTCGATTCTTATGGAGTTATCGCTGTTTTCAATGGAATGTCACCTAAAATCTTAAAACGACATGTCATAATAAAATTTAGAAATATTGAAACATACACCACTTATAAGCATATTTATCCCCTTAATTCACTTTGGTGGGTTTTTTACAACATTTCATGAACTTATTTTTTCTCATTCCTCGATTCTCTATGAGTTATCGCTATTTTCAACAGAATGTCATTGCAAAATCTCCAAACGTAACATGTCATATCATAAAATTTGAAATATTGAAACATACACCACACTTATGAGCATGTTTATCCCTTTTATTAACTTTGGTGGTTTTCAACATTTCATGAACATATTTTCCTCGATTTCTCAGGTTCTTATGAGTTATCAGCTGTTTTCAATGGTAGATCACGAACTCTCAAAACGGAATGTCATAATACAAATTCTGAAATATTGAAACATGACACCACTTACTGAGCATAATTATCCCCTTAATTTTACTTTGGTGGTTTTCAAGCATTTCATGAACTTATTTTTCTCCTTCTCGATCTCTTATGAGTTATAGCTATTTTCAATGGAAGGTCACGAACTCTCGCTTTCTTAAAGCTTGACATGTCATAAGAAAAATTGAAATATTAGAAACATACAATCCACTTATGAGCATGTTTATCCCTTTTATTAACTTTGGTGGTTTTCAACATTTCATGAACATATTTTTTCCTCATTCCTTTCTGATTCTTATGAGTTATCACTGTTTTCAATGGTAGATCACGTAAGCTCTCAAAACGGAATGTTATAATAAAATTTGAAATATTTGAAACATACACCACTTATGAGCATAATTATCCCCTTAATTTACTTTGGTGGTTTTCAACATTTCATGGAACTTATTTTTCTCCTTCTCGATTCTTATCAGAGTTATAGCTATTTTCAATGGAAGGTCTACCCAGAACTCTAAACGGAATAAGTCAGTAATAAAAATTGAAATATTAAAACATACACCACTTATAAGCATATTTATCCCCTTTAATTCACTTTGGTGGTTTTCTAACATTTCATGAACTTATTTTTCTCATTCTCGATTCTTATGAGTTATCGCTATTTCTTTCAACGGAATGTCACAGAAATCTCAAACTGACATGTCATAATAAAATTTGAAATATTGAAACATACACCACTTATGAGCATGTTTATCCCCTTAATTAACTATGGAGGTTTTCAACATTTCATGAACTTCTTTTCATCCTTCTCGCATTCTTATGAGTTATCGCTGTTTTCTCCCATGGATAATGGTCACAAAATCTTAAAACGACATGTCATAATAAAATTTTGAAATATTGAAACATACACCACTTATGAGCATGTTTATCCCCTTTATTAACTTTGGTGGTTTTCAACATTTCATGAACATATTTTCCTCATTCTCCTGGTTCTTATGAGTTATCACTGTTTTCAATGAGTAGATCACGAACTCTCAAAACGGAATGTCATAATAAAATTTGAAATATTGAAACATACACTACTTATGAGCATAATTATCCCTTAATTTTACTTTGGTGGGTTTTCAACATTTCATGAACTTATTTTTCTCCTTCTCGATTCTTATGAGTTATAGCTATTTTCTAATGGAAGGTCATAATAGAACTCTCGAAACGACATGTCATAATAAAAATTCAAATATTGGAAACATACACCACTTATGAGCATGTTTATCCCTTTTATTAACTTTTGGTGGTTTTCTAAACATTTCAAGAACATATTTTCCTCATTCTCGATTCTTATGAGTTATCACTGTTTTCAATGGTAGATCGAACTCTCAAAACGGAATGTTATAATAAAATTTGAAATATTGAAACATACACCACTTTCTATGAGCATAAATTATCCCCTTAATTTACTTTGGTGGTTTTCAACATTTCATGAACTTATTTTTTCTCCTTCTCGATCTCCTTATGGAAGTTATAGCTTATTTTCAATGGAAGAAGATCACGAGAACTCTCGAAAACGGAATGTCATAATAAAAATTGAAATATTAAAACATACACCACTTATAGCATATTTATCCCCTTAATTCACTTTGGTGGTTTTCAACATTTCTAGTATGAACTTAATTTTCTCATTCTCGATTCTTTATGAGTTATCGCTATTTTCAACGGAATGTCACAAAATCTCGAAACGACATGTCATAATAATAAAATTTGAAATATTGAAGAGCATACACCACTTATGAGCATGTTTATCCCTTAATCTAACTATGGAGGTTTTCAACATTTCATGAACTTCTTTTCATCCTTCTCGATTCTTATGAGTTATCGCTGTTTTCAATGGAATGTCACAAAATCTTAAAACGACATGTCATAATAAAATTTGAAATATTGAAACATACACCACTTATAAGCATATTTATCCCCTTAATTCACTTTGGTGGTTTTCAACATTTCATGAACTTATTTTTTCTCATTCTCGATTCTTATGAGTTATCGCTATTTTCAACAGAATGTCACAAAATCTCCAAACGACATGTCATAATAAAATTTGAAATATTGAAACATACACCACTTATGAGCATGTTTATCCCTTTTATTAACTTTGGTGGTTTTCAACATTTCATGAACATATTTTCCTCATTCTCGGTTCTTATGAGTTATCAGCATTTTCAATGGTAGATCACAAACTCTCAAAACGGAATGTCATAATAAAATTTGAAATATTGAAACATACACCACTTATGAGCATAATTATCCCCTTAATTTACTTTGGTGGTTTTCAACATTTCATGAACTTATTTTTCTCCTTCTCGATTCTTATGAGTTATAGCTATTTTCAATGGAAGGTCCACGAACTCTCGAAACGGAATGTCATAATAAAAATTGAAATATTAAAACATACACCACCTATAAGCATATTTATCCCCTTAATTCACTTTGGTGGTTTTCAACATTTCATGAACTTATTTTTCTCATTCTCGATTCTTATGAGTTATCGCTATTTTCAACGGAATGTCACAAAATCTCAAACGACATGTCATAATAAAATTTAAAATATTGAAACATACACCACTTATGAGCATGTTTATCCCTTTTATTAACTTTGGTGGTTTTCAACATTTCATGAACATATTTTCCTCATTCTCGATTCTTATGAGTTATCACTGTTTTCAATGGTAGATCACGAACTCTCAAAACGGAATGTCATAATAAAATTTGAAATATTGAAACATACACCACTTATGAGCATAATTATCCCCTTAATTTACTTTGGTGGTTTTCAACATTTCATGAACTTATTTTTCTCCTTCTCGATTCTTATGAGTTATAGCTATTTTCAATGGTAGGTCACGAACTCTCGAAACGGAATGTCATAATAAAAATTAAAATATTAAAACATACACCACTTATAAGCATATTTATCCCCTTAATTCACTTTGGTGGTTTTCAACATTTCATGAACTTATTTTTCTCATTCTCGATTCTTATGAGTTATCAAGTTATTTTCAACGGAATGTCACAAAATCTCGAAACGACATGTCATAATAAAATTTGAAATATTGAAACATACACCACTTATGAGCATAATTATCCCCTTAATTTACTTTGGTGGTTTTCAACATTTCATGAACTTATTTTTCTCCTTCTCGATTCTTATGAGTTATAGCTATTTTCAATGGAAGGTCACGAACTTTCTCGAAACGGAATGTCATAATAAAAATTGAAATATTAAAACATACACCACCTATAAGCATATTTATCCCCTTAATTCACTTTGGTGGTTTTCAACATTTCATGAACTTATTTTTCTCATTCTCGATTCTTATGAGTTATCGCTATTTTCAACGGAATGTCACAAAATCTCGAAACGACATGTCATAATAAAATTTAAAATATTGAAACATACACCACTTATGAGCATAATTATCCCTTTTATTAACTTTGGTGGTTTTCAACATTTCATGAACTTATTTTTCTCCTTCTCGATTCTTATGAGTTATAGCTATTTTCAATGGTAGATCACGAACTCTCAAAACGGAATGTCATAATAAAATTTGAAATATTGAAACATACACCACTTATGAGCATAATTATCCCCTTAATTTACTTTGGTGGTTTTCAACATTTCATGAACTTATTTTTCTCCTTCTCGATTCTTATGAGTTATAGCTATTTTCAATGGAAGGTCACGAACTCTCGAAACGGAATGTCATAATAAAAATTAAAATATTAAAACATACACCACTTATAAGCATATTTATCCCCTTAATTCTCTTTGGTGGTTTTCAACATTTCATGAACTTATTTTTCTCATTCTCGATTCTTATGAGTTATCGTTATTTTCAACGGAATGTCACAAAATCTCGAAACGACATGTCATAATAAAATTTGAAATATTAAAACATACACCACTTATGAGCATATTTATCACCTTAATTAACTATGGAGGTTTTCAACATTTCATGAACTTCTTTTCATCCTTCTCGATTCTTATGAGTTATCGCTGTTTTCAATGGAATGTCACAAAATCTTAAAACGACATGTCATAATAAAATTTGAAATATTGAAACATACACCACTTATAAGCATATTTATCCCCTTAATTCACTTTGGTGGTTTTCAACATTTCATGAACTTATTTTTCTCATTCTCGATTCTTATGAGTTATCGCTATTTTCAACGGAATGTTACAAAATCTCAAAGCGACATGTCATAATAAAATTTGAAATATTAAAACATACACCACTTATGAGCATGTTTATCCCTTTTATTAACTTTGGTGGTTTTCAACATTTCATGAACATATTTTCCTCATTCTCGATTCTTATTAGTTATCACTGTTTTCAATGGTAGATCACGAACTCTCAAAACGGAATGTCATAATAAAATTTGAAATATTGAAACATACACCACTTATGAGCATAATTACCCCTTAATTTACTTTGGTTGTTTTCAACATTTCATGAACTTATTTTTCTCCTTCTCGATTCTTATGAGTTATAGCTATTTTCAATGGAAGGTCACGAACTCTCGTAACGAATGTCATAATAAAAATTGAAATATTAAAACATACACCACTTATAAGCATATTTATCCCCTTAATTCACTTTGGTGGTTTTCAACATTTCATGAACTTATTTTTCTCATTCTCGATTCTTATGAGTTATCGCTATTTTCAACGGAATGTCACAAAATCTCGAAACGACATGTCATAATAAAATTTGAAATATTGAAACATAGACCACTTATGAGCATGTTTATCCCCTTAATTAACTATGGAGGTTTTCAACATTTCATGAACTTCTTTTCATCCTTCTCGATTCTTATGAGTTATCGCTGTTTTCAATGGAATGTCACAAAATCATAAAACGACATGTCATAATAAAATTTGAAATATTGAAACATACACCACTTATAAGCATATTTATCCCCTTAATTCACTTTGGTGGTTTTCAACATTTCATGAACTTATTTTTCTCATTCTCGATTCTTATGAGTTATCGCTATTTTCAACAGAATGTCACAAAATCTCCAAACGACATGTCATAATAAAATTTGAAATATTGAAACATACACCACTTATGAGCATGTTTATCCCTTTTATTAACTTTGGTGGTTTTCAACATTTCATGAACATTTTTTTCTCTTTTTTTATTATTGATACGTATA
>CM049190.1:16991476-17234931 GCA_026770425.1 Boechera divaricarpa
ACCGCAAACCAACTAAACTGATTCTAAAGTGAAAATTTGAAGATCAGCTGAACAGAGCAAAATGGTTATTCCTTATAGCAAACGTGTTCCTTAAGAATTTCACAAATAATAAGACATTACTACAATCTCACTAGCAATAACACAACCAACCTTTTCCAGATTTAGGAAAAAGACACTGCGGTTCCTTGCCTTGAGAATGACAAGCAAACCTGAGATTAAACCTGTAATGGTATATAAAGACTCTAAAAAATAACCAACCAAAAAAATTTAAATAAAGGAACTATGGCATTGATTTTCACAATTTTTCAACAACTGGAGATAATGAAGTAACACAGCTACAAAGTACATACAAAAACTCAGAGATGGAACAAAGTGAATGCAATACAGGTGAAGAAGACGTAAAGCGATGAGCTAGACGCAATTATTAATAAATATAACTCTGTTATAATCAGCTAGCAAATGAAGAGAAGTTAGAAAACAAATCCAAGCTAAGTATGGTATTCAACAGAGGATACTATTTTGCTTGTTTCACTTCCCTTTCTCCAGAAAGCTCCAAAGATTCTTCTCAGGGACTTTATATTTCTCTTCTGCATGATTAACTAATATGATGAAATAACAACATTTACACATCCTTCAACTTCTTAGTTTTTTTTTTCTGTTTCCTTTTTTCTTATCAATTCCACTGGTTTTATCTTCTAGAGAGATTGCGATTTGTCCATTGACTTACCTTTATGAACTCAGAAGGGAGCCTCCAGTGACGACTCATCCCAAACTTCAGCACTTCCATTGGATGCATCTTCAACATCTTCTTCCATTGAAAGCCTAATATACTCTCTATGTGCAAAACGGTCCCAGTCTGTCAATGTAGGGTTTTCACGCTCCTGTTTTCGTTTGAATATTTTAAAATGTTATAAGAGGTTTGTGGTGTCAAGAAGCAGCAAGGTTAAATATCAGACATGAAGTACCTGACGAATGAGGAACGGATCCCGTGTTTCAAATGCCATAAATTTGTTGAGATTAAAAAGGATGTTGAAGACGTTTCCAGAGAGCTTTGAGCCCTTCAGGTCATGCAGCGTAATATGGCTTTCATTCTGTGGAAGGAAACAAGAAACAATTAA
The DNA here is from genome assembly GCA_026770425.1 of Boechera divaricarpa. Taxonomy (NCBI): domain Eukaryota; kingdom Viridiplantae; phylum Streptophyta; class Magnoliopsida; order Brassicales; family Brassicaceae; genus Boechera; species Boechera divaricarpa. Next base: position 16,992,595 of record CM049190.1, read on the forward strand.
ACACAAAACAAAATTGCAGGGGTAAGAAAGAAAAACTGGGAACACTAACTACTTCTGTGACCGTCCTATATCTTCCTTAAATATAGAATAGCTTAAGCACATAATAATCACAAGAAAACATGAGACATATTGTTGAACCTCTGGTCCGATCATATCAATCATCTGACATAAGATATCCTCGAAAAGAACAGCCTCTTGCGCCATGCACTCCATTCGATGCAACTGCTCTTCATAAAAGAATTGCATCTCATTTCGCGTAATAATCCCATTTGCATCTAAGTCTATGCACTTAAACCTAGTCCAATATATACTTATGTCAGATAAAAACACTCAAAATGCTATTTGTCTGCAACTTTTGGATCCTTATAACACAGCTTACCAATATTCTAGGCTAGGCTCTGACGATTTATCTTCTTCCGCAAGTATGAAATAGACAAAGTCCTCATACCCCATCTTCCCTTCAACTTTGCTAGTGAACTTCCTAGGTACCTGAGTTGAAACCAATGCATTATTTTTATGTGACAGTCATCTTCAGAGCAATAAAAACTTTGAAAGAGAACAGAACTCTTAAATGGAAGCAAAATAAATATAATCTTCAAGTAGTAGGCATAAAAATCGTTCTAAAAAATCTTAATTTTTTAGACAGAACCTGGGAGAATATTCTGTCAACAATCCGGTAAGTAAGTGCATGGTTTCCATATCTCATAAGATTTTCTTTGTCAATCAGGAAATCATGATCTGTATCCAGCTCCCAGAACTTGCAGTATATGACATAGAAATGCTCATATGAGAAGTATCTAGTTGCCAAAGTAAACAGAAAAGTGTTGATGTCAAAGAAAGAGAAACAAAACCACATATACAACAATAGGACGAATCTGTTTGTTAGTGTTGTTAGTACCTCAACACTTTGTTGATATCTTCTTCTTCGTCAGCATGTCGCATTGCATCAATTAAGTTTCCCCGTCTAAGCTCCCTAAATGTAAGTCGACCATTTCCAGATCTATTTATGTAGTAAAATATTCTGTAGGTGACAGTTTCAGCTGGCCCATCAAAATAAAAATTATATCAGACAAAACTGCATCCTTAAAAAGACAACTTTGACTCCCACCATCTTCAACAGTAGCAGCAAATACCAAAGAATGTGGACTCCAGACATAGCAAACAACAAAATGTTTACGTAATTTCATTATTTAACTGACACATGATTCATAAAGCAATTTCAGGAAAAAAAAAAATCCTTAATAAGATAGACAAAACTTGGCAAATTGATCCAAAATTTTCTCTTATATAACAAGCGTGAGGAATAGACCTATTGGAGAGAACACAAATTACCATCTTCTGAAATGATTCATGTTGTTCTTGCAAGTGTTATGTAATTGCAAATTATAAGAAGATGTCTAACACAACAAGGCAATCTTAGCTTATAAAATTACAAGATAAATGCCACTGCATGTTATCATCTCAATGCATCAATTATCAAAATTATCTTAGTTATACAGTAATACAGTTGATGTGGTAACCTGATGTGGTAACCACCCAACAGATTTAGATAAGGCATTATACCACACAGCACAAGACTTATTCACTCGTTCTTCTCAACTAGGATGGTAACTTACCATATACTTTGAAGAAAAATTGTACAACCAAACCCCCACTAAATTACTAAACACCATCACTCAAGCAATAATATCAAGAGGGAAAAGAAAACATGAGAAAATAGAATACTGACTAAATTCTATATGAAGTTAAGACCTCACCATATCTTTCTTGGAATTCAGGTGTGGTTTGCAGGAACTCTAGCCCAGGATGTGTGGCCAGCAGTTCTTTAAGTAGTGGTTTGAAATCATCCTGCCAGGAAAAAAAATGTTGCGAATTAAAAGTGCAAACATAAGAGCAAGGAGATTAGGAAATTAACTCGCTCTCGTGACCGAATATGCAAACTAAAAGAAAATAACCTTGACAATGAAACTCTGATCTTTCTGCTTTAGTATCTTGAAGATTTGGGTCGTTGTATCCATTATCAACATGTTCCCGTTTACCCAATAATCAATAAATGCTTCTCTGCATAATCAAACACTCAAAGATGTTATAATGGGTTGTTCAATACGGTGATCGCCAAACTCGTGACTATTAAATGAGCAAGAAGCTTGAAGTACGTTGCAAACTATGCACACATGAGATTCCACCATAGAAAAAGCATAGCGTCACACACCTAGTAACAAAACCTGTCTTATTGACATCGATCTTCCTGAAAAGTGAAGTGGAGAAGAAAGATGGGAGCTTGCAGATTTCTCTGGTGACTAATTTGAATTCTGAGTATTGAAAAGGGAAAAAGTTAATAAGCAATTCCATATAAATGTCACTATAAATATTAGAAAACTTATGACTTCTTACCTTGTATCTGCAGTCCATCCCCGTGACCATAGAAAAAGTGATTGATTCTAAACATACATTGCTCTTTTATCTCGCTTGGTGGTGGGTGACCATTTTGGAAATAAAACTACAGTCAATTCAAGTTTAAAGTATACTCCATTAGTATATAAAGGAGGAAGAAAGAATGCACTTATCAAAACTTGCAGAAGCAGTTCAAAACCTGAGGCATTGGCTCTTTAACAGGCTCACTGACTACTTTCAGCGTAGAACCTAAGTTAGAAGGGCCTCTCTGTTTCGTTGTACGCGGTGAACCACAACTCCTTGGAGAAAGCGGAGGAGCACTTCCCGCAGGAAACATAGATGGTATAGAATTACTGGTGGCAGAATTTGAACCAGATGCACTTCCAGTTACATTTATAGGAGCTCCAGTTATAGCATCCTTGAGCAGTGATGCAATCTACAAAAAAAAACCGATTAGGCAACAAGAAAAAACAAATTTTAGACTTCAGATTCCAGTGAATAGAGTAATTCAGGAACCAAATCTCAGTAACCTAAGCATCATTGTAATACTCACATAAAAATAAGAATATACAGCATAACTAACACTATCCAAGATTCAAACTTCACACCAATCTTCAACACCACAGAGTAATTTAGTAACCTAAGCATCATTGTAATACTCAACATAACAAAATATGAATATAAGTCATAACTCACACTATCAAAGATTCGAACTTTACACCAATCTTCAACACCACAGAGTAATTTAGCAACCAAATCCCAGCAATCTAAGCATCATTGTGATACTCACATAACAAAATATGAACATAACACATAACTAACATTATCAAAGATTCGAACTTTACACCAATCTTCAACACCACAGAGTAATTTAGCAACCAAATCTCAGTAACCTAAGCATCATTGTAATACTCACATAACAAAACAAGAATATAACTCATAACTAACATAATCAAAGATAATGTTCAACACCACAGAGATTATCAAAGATTTTACCAAAGATTATCAAAGATTTTACTAAAGATTATCAAAGACTTTACCAAAAAAAAAAAAAATTATCAAAGATTCGAACTTTACACCAATCTTCAACACCACAGAGTATTTAGCAACCAAATCTCAGTAACCTAAGCATCATTGTAATACTCACACAACAAAATATGAATATAAATCATAACTCACACTATCAAAGATTCAAACTTTACACCAATCTTCAACACCACAGAGTAATTTAGCAACCAAATCTCAGTAACCTAAGCATCATTGTAATACTCACATAACAAAACAAGAATATAACGCATAACTCACACAATCAAAGATTCGAACTTTACACCAATCTTCAACAATTCTAAAGCCAATTAAAGCAGAACAGAGCTCAGATACCTGTCGATGAGCTTCAGGAAGAGAAAGCCACTGATCAAAGAGCTTCTGAGTGAATCCAGGTTTTGAATTCAGTACAAACGAAGACATCTCTTGAAGCTGCAGCAAATCTGCATCCAAACAAGCCATGTCTCCAGGAACAATCGCATCCACCATACTCATTTTTTTCAGGTGATCCAATCAATCAATCGCATCAACACCACCAACGAAATAACAAAAGAAGATGAGAAGGATCTTTGATTGTGGAGGAGGCAATCGAAGAGAGCGCAATTGGAAATTTAACACAGTCGAGATCTTCAAGAACACATCGAATCAGCTTAGAGCGATCTGAAATACAGAAAAATAAATAAAATAATATTTCGTTGACAAAAGAATAAGTAAGTGTTAAATGTACTAAAAGTAGAGTATTCTTGAAGATGTGGTTGGATTCTATATGATCTTAGGTCATTTGGTTCTCTTTGGTTTTTATTTTTTCTTAACATGCAATTATCCCTTATTATTATTTGGAGAATACACTTATGAAAATAATCTTAAAATATGTTAATATTTATTTTATTATGTCATTGGTATTAAGACCATTTGCTAATTTTTCTATTAAGGTTATAATTTTAAATTTAATTAGCACCTAAAACAAAATTAAATTGTGATCTTTCAGGATATCAATATTTGAGAGTAAAATCTTGGATGAATTGATTAAAGTTATTTTAAATAAGATTTTCTTTAAAAATATCCATAGTAAAATTTACAGTTTACCTTAAATTATATTCCGTTTACATCTTTTTAAACTAAAGAAAAGAAGTATTTAGTACTAATCTACTAAAGAAAGTATTTAAACGGAAAGAAATATTTAGTACTAATATACTAAAGGAAGTATTTACATCTTCTTTATAAGAAACGCTAAATACTTCTTTAGTTTAACTTAAATTATATCTCGTTTACATATTCGAATAATATATTATATATTATTCGAAGAGTACATTTATAAATAAGCATCAAAAAGTGTTAATATTTACATCACATTGCCATTACTTCAAATAACAAATTTTAAAATCTCATTAAGGGTATTTTACTCATTAGTTATTATGTGATCATTTAATTAATTAATTAATTATAATTTTTCATTTTAATTTATTTATTTATTTTAATTTTTTTGAAAAGTAGTTAAAATAGATTTTATGAAGATTTTGTTGATTTAATTAAACACACTAATTAAATTGGGTAACCAATTAAATTAAATTAAATGTTGATTTATTTTCCAAAAATAAGAGATTTTATGTAAATTGAGAGTTTTTTTGGAAAATTTTAAGTAAAACTTTATGTACATTTTGAAAAAATTTTTACTTCTTTATAGATTGTAATTTTCATTTTAATTAAATAATTTATTTTAAATTTTTTAAACATTAGTTAAAATAGATTTTGTGAAGATTTTGTTGATTTAATTAAACACACTAATTAAATTAAATTAAATGTTGATTTAATTTTGCAAAAATAAGAGATTTGATGTAGATAGCCATTTTTTTTAATATTAATGTTAATGTTAGTTTTTCTTTATAATATCAAATCTATTAATAAATTTTTAGTAGATTTAAAAATGTTAGTTCATATCTGACCTAGTTTTACATAGTGTACAATTTAACATAACAATATAACATTGTAATTTGATTTTTAAATTTATTTAAATTATCAAATTTGGTAATTAAAACAGAACAAGATATAATTAAAATTCTAATAAAAATTATCCAGAAATTTTATGTGGGGAACAATATATCGCAATATCCACTATCGCTAATAATACTATATTTCAACAGAAAAATATAATCTACGAAATTAATCTTATAATATCATGGGTTAATATTTTTAAAAAAATCTTAATTAATATCTTACAATGTTGCAATCTTCCAAAAACTTTATTTTTTTCTTCGATTAAATCAAATAAAATATTCTGATTTTATAAATAATTTTTCCAACGGAAAATTTACAATGTCGTCGAGTATGAAATATTGGTTTTATATTTCTGATTACAAAATGTTTACTCAGATATTACAAAGATTCGATATTATAAAAACTGATATTATAATTTTCGTAAAGTTTTAGAAGAATTACAATTTTCTAATATCCGGATTTTATAAATTTTGGATATTTTCTATAATTGTAATTTATCCGTGCTATAGCAAGGGATATATCCTAGTTAAAATTAAAAGATATTACCTTAAATTCCTTTAAAAAAACAGTTTACCTTTAGTTTAAGAAGATGACAAATCGTCGAGTATCAAATCGTGATCTTCGTTTATTTTAAGAAATATCGAAAAGATTCTTAATATTTTTTTGGAAACGATATTGTATTTTCAAAAACCTAATAAACGGGATATTATAATGAATTTTCCAATTATAATTTTTACAAAGATATTCAGATTTTTATAAATTATTTAAATAAAATTATTTAATGTTTAAATAAAATTATCTCCTTATTAATATTACAAATTACTTTTTAAAATCTAACTTTAAAGTTGTTAGAAAATTATGTAATAATGTCATTGTAATAAATCATTTAAAAAACAAAATGGATTGAGTCATTAAATGTATTATTGTCATTGCTATTGGGTAAAAACATCAGAATATCTTAATCAAATATACTTATCACATTTTAAAGTTTTATTTAATATAACTAAAATATACTTAATTTTAATAAAACTAATCTAAAATATTTAATTTAATTGAATACATATTTTTGTTGATAAATTATATATATATAGCACTTATCTTATTAATTTATAATTTAGAAGTATAAATTTATAATTTTGAATTTTAAAAGATACATTAACCCGTACTGTAGCACGGGACATAAGCTAGTACTTCATTTATTTAATCATCTAAAACTTGAGAACATACAACACTTTTACAATAAAATCATTTTCAGAAATTTGGGTACATAATTTTTAATTAATTTAGTTTTTTGAAACGCGGCGAAAACATAATTTTTAATTTAAAAACATGACGAAAACGTGGTAAATGGTTTTTAAAAACGTGACGGAATCTTGTCTCTTTTATTTTAAAACTTAGCAAGTAAATACTTTAGAGACATATAAATATATATAGTATTTCCATAACATTATAAAAAAGCCTAATTACTTGAAAAAAATAAATCACTCATGTTTTCGTTTATTTTTTAACAACTAAATGTAACCTATAAATCTAGAAGCGTAGAACTCAAATAGAAAACTCATAAAAATGTTTGCTTTCATGTACCCGTTTCCATTTCTATTTTACGTAAGTTCAAATATACTAAAATCAATATCAGTTAGGATTTGACTTTCTGTTTTTTTCGTTTCTTTTTTTTTTTAATCTAATGAAATTAATCTAGAAAAAATTACCTAGAATAACACTAATCTTTCATATAATTACTAGAATAACATCCTCAGAACTGAGTTGATTAGAATAACACAACTCTTTTGTTAAAAAACAGAAAACCCTAATTGAGTTACTTATTTACACAAATGTCATTTTGATTTATTTTTCTCTAACAAAAAAAAATGTTTCTGAATTCAAAACACAATAAACTGTTTTGTCTTTCTAAAACATTTTCATTTCCCTCCAATTCCCTAGAAAACATAAACTGTCGTTTCTCTTCCTCCCTCACACGATTTTTCGCATCCTCGTCGTCGCCGTTATCGTCTCCTCGCCGTCATCTTCATCTTCTTCGTCGTCATTGTCGTCATCCTCTCGTCGTCGTCATTTTCACCGTTGGCTTCAGTTTCTTTTTTCTGTTCTTCATCCTCGTCGTCCTCCTCTCTTATTCATCGTTCATCCTCGCGGTCATCTTCTTCATCGTTCATCCTCACCGTCATCTTCTCTTTCATCGCCGCCGTCGAAAATTCCTAAAACCTAGCCGCTTTTCTTAAATCGCGCCGTCATGAAACCCTAACCCCAGATTTTGGTATTCTTCGTCTATTTCTTACTTTCTCTTTTAGTATTTTGATTTTGCCGTTGATTTTGCAGATTATGTATTGTTGCAGATTTGTTGGTATTATTGCAGATTTGTTCTTTTTTCGTAGACTTGTTGGTATTGTTGCAGATTTGTTTGTATTGTTGCAGTTTTGTGTGTTGCAGATTTGTTCCTTTCTTCGTACATTTGTTGGTAGTGGTTGCAGATTTGTTATTTTGTTGCAGATTTGTTATTTTGTTGCAGATTTGTTCTTTTTCGCAGACTTGTTGATATTTGTTACAGATTTGTTTGTATTGTTGCAGTTTTGTGTGTTGCAAATTTGTTCTTTTCTTCGCAGATTTGTTGGTAGTTGTTGCAGATTTGTTATTTTATTGTAGATTTGGTTGTATTGTTGCAGATTTGTTCCTTTTTCGCAGACTTGTTGGTGTTGTTGCAGATTTGTTTGTATTGTTGTAGTTTTGTGTATTGCAGATTTGTTCTTTTGTTACATATTTGTGTGTTGCAGATTTGTTTTCTTTTTTCGCAGACTTGTTGGTATTTGTTGAAGATTTGTTTTTTTTTTTTTTTGCAGATTTGTTGGTATTCTTGCAGATTTGTGTGTTGCATTCCTTCCTTTCTTCGCAGACTTGTTGGTAGTTGTTGCAGATTTGTTCTATTTATCGCAGACTGATATGGATTCTAGTGAAAAAAGAGAATATCCTCAGCGGATGTATAGGATTGTTCCACAGCAAAATAAAAGTATGAATCATGGATGTTCTTTGTCAATTTTGAGAAATGTCCGTGACAGTGTTGGCGATGAAGTATGGGAATACCTAAAGAATTCAGCTCTTGGGGTTCTTATTTTGTTAGCAGAGAGTAAGTTTTATTGGCATGGGAAGACAGTTCACTACTTCCTCGCACATCAGTTGGACATTGTTAGCAAAAGTGAGATTTAGTGTTTGATTGGAGAGAAACCTCTGAGGTTTTCATTGCATGAATTTGCAGAGCTGTCAGGACTTAATTGTGATCCGTACATTGTTGAACAAAAAAGAAAAGAAGCGGAAATTGATCACCGCGAAATATGGGCTAAGATGGATGTGCCTATAGGTGATGGACATTCTTGGGAGGAGTTGGCTAAGATGTTGACAAAGTGCCACACATAGAGTTACGAGAAGAGAAGAATTGTAGGTTGTTTGTGCATCATCTCCCTAGGAATATTTGGTTTAAGTAGAGGATGTAGGATGGATTTGAAATGCGCGAAGAAAACATTAGATCCTGCTGCTTTGGAGAGGTTTCCATGGGGTAGGAGATCATTTGAATTGTTGATTGAGTCCATCAAAGAAGCAAACCTTGCTGATGACTCTTACACTTTGAAAGGATTAGTTTACGTCTTACGAATATGGGCGTATGAGTCATTTCCAAGATTAGGAGAACTTTATGGGAGAAAAAAGTAAGAAGAGGAACTTCCTATTCTCTCATGGGGTGGATCTCGTGGCCGTTACGAAGTTGATGAGATTGTACTCGAGGAAAAGAAAAATCATGGCCAGGTATATTTCTGCTTGCAGTCTTTTACCGCATATTTGTTGTACACTTGTTCTATTCGTTGCATACTTGTTTCATGTGTTGCAGATTTGTTTTCTATGTCGCAGATTTGTTTTTTTGTCGCATATTTGTTTTATATGTCTTTGTTTTATATGTCGCAGAGTTGTTTATATGTCACAGACTTGTTTCACTTGTTGCAGACTTGTTTCATTTGTTTCAGACTTGTTTCATTTGTTGCAGACTTGTTTCATGTGTTGCAGACTTGTTTCATGTGTTGCAGACTTGTTTCATGTGTTGCAGACTTGTTTCATGTGTTGCAGACTTGTTTCATTTGTTGCAGACTTGTTTCATTTGTTGCAGACTTATTTTATATGTCTTAGATTTGTTTTATATGTCGCAGAGTTGTTTCACTTGTTGCAGACTTGTTTCATTTGTTACAGACTTGTTCATTTGTTGCTGACTTGTTTTTTATTTCTTATATTTGTTTTATATGTCTTAGATTTGTTTTATATGTCACAGAGTTGTTTATATGTCACAGACTTGTTTCACTTGCTATAGACTTGTTTCATTTGTTGCAAGACTTGTTTCATGTGTTGCAGACTTGTTTCATTTGTTGGCAGACTTGTTTCATTTGTTGCAGACTTGTTTCATTTGTTGCAGACTTGTTTCATGTGTTACAGAGTTCTTTCATATGTCGCAGATTTGTTGGTTCATGTATAAACTATGCTAATGATACACGCATTTCTCACTTTAAATTTGTAATTGATGACAGGTACGTGTGAGACATATAGTTGTTAATCCAATGGCTAACAAAGATGATCACAAATTAGACAATTTGATCAAAGACATCATGAATGGTAAACTGGCTGAAAATGCATGGAGTAAGGAAAAAATTGTGGAAAAGAAATATGAAGGTAGAACTTCGAAAAGGGTTCAAAGTGGTAAAGATAAAGAACCCATTGAGAATGTTGAAACGAAGAAGTCACGGGTTGAAAAGAGGACAAGATCTAGTGTGCATGGAAATGTTGATTTGAGTGGCATTGAAGATTTCGGTGGACTAGTCAAAGATTTAAGTAGCTTAAGTGAGAAAGTGGATCTGATGGACACAAGTATAAATGACAGATTAACGGCAATGGATAACAAAATTGGTAAACTCAAAGAAGAGGTGAAGCAACTACGACACGTGCCAACTGTGCCGACTATCCTTGAAGAAGTTGATCAAACTTCTTCTAACAAAACCCCGGTATGTTCACAAACTTATATAGAATATATGTTACAGACTTGTTTCATTTATCGCAAACTTGTGGTATTGTTGCAGATTTGTTGTGATGTTTCCAGATTTGTATCTTTTTTTCTTACTGTTGGATTTAATTTTGTTTTCTTATGTTAATTTACAGTCCTAGTTAGAAGTTCGAGTGGATAATGTGGATGTTGGTGAAGATACATCTAAGGAAGGAAAAAAATAAGTTGGGGACAAAGGAGTTGAGGACACAGAAATTGAGGACGTAACAGAGCAAGTACGGAAAGAAAAGAATCAAATACAGTCTGATACTGAGTCTGACCCCATTTTAAAGGCTCAACAAAAAGTTTTGAAGCAAAATTTAGACCTCTTGACTGCTGTCCTAGATGATGGTGACGATCGACCTAAGACGTTGGGTCCCACGCAGAAATCACCCTATCTGAAAAACTCAACTGTGAAACGCATAATGGAACCTGATGTCGCATTTGGTTGTCATTCTAGTGATGTTGCATATGATCCTTTTACACCAGTTGCACCTGATGGATTTTATTCATCTTCGTCAGTAAGTTGTCAACTTCATTTTTATTTTCCATATGGTGCAGATTTATTTTTTACGTGTTGCAGATTTGCTTCCACGTTCTCATGTTATGGACTTATTCTATTAGGGAACAGCCAATTGGTACATTCGACAGTCAACTCAATTTCTACCTAAAGTTCATTACCCCCAAACAAGAATGGCCAGAGGAAGAAAAATCAAATTACGGTTGGTTAGGTGACCAGGTAACAAATCTAATTCTCACGACTCGAAGATTTATTGTGTTGTAGTCTTGTTTTATTCATTGCAAACTTGTTTTATTCATTGCAGACTTGTTTTATTTGTTGCAGACTTGTTTTATTTGTTGCAAATTTGTTGCGTTGCAGACTTGTTTTATTTATTGCAGACTTGTTTTATTTGTTGCACATTTGTTGCGTTGCAGACTTGTTTTATTCGTTGCAGATGTGTTGCATTGCAGACTTGTTTTATTTGTTTGCAGACTTATTTTGTTCGTTGCAGACTTGTTTTATTCGTTGCAGATTTGTTGTTTGTTGTGTTGCAGTTAGTCGTTGCAGACTTGTTTTATTTGTTGCAGATTTGTTTTATTCGTTGCAGACCTATCTTCTTACTTTTGTTTCGCAGCATATGGTCTCCTCCATGAATTTATTACGGAAGAGGTCTCTCCGAGTACCTACCCCATTCCGGATAGAAAGAATTGCATTCTTTGACCAATGGTTTGTCGACGTATGGCATCTCGACTATAAACAGTTTGTCATTTCTCCGCAAAAGTTCTTGTTTGGTGACGGTTATCAAAGAACGTTTAATGGGACATCTCCATATTACGCCCAAACAAAAAAGAGATGGATCGACGATGTTGATGTTGTCTATTTTTTCTACAACATAAATCGTAACCACTAGATTGCGTGTGAAATGGATCTGAAAAAGAGATGATTGAGATTTACGATAACATCATTCCCAAGGACTGGAAGAAAGTGGTCGACCAAGTGAGACCATATGCGAAAATGGTTCCATATTGGATTAAAGCTTTCACACCCAAAGAGAAAAGAAAGGGTCGTAAATTGACTCCTTTCAAACTTCACTATAACAAGCAGATCCCACAAAACGTTCAGACAGGCGACTGCGGTGTCTATGCTATCAAGTTCGTGGAGTGCCTTGCATTGGGATACAAAATGAATGGTTTAAGTGACAACACAATCGCCAAAATCCGTTTGAAGCTTGCAGCGGAGATTTTTGACGAGATTCCTGACGCAAACCCTCAGATGTCTGACCCAAAGCCTCGCGGTAAAGACAAAGTCCGCATACCTACTCATGCCACACAATCGTAGTTATTTATGTACTTAAATCCTTTTGTCGCAGACTTTTTATGTAGATACCTAACTTATTTGTATTGCAAACTTATTAATAACTTTGTTGCAGACTTGTTTATAACTTTGTTGCAGACTTGCAGACTTATGTTAACTGACTTGCAGACTATGTTAACTGACTTGCAGACTTATTGTACATTTGCCGACTTATATTGACAGTGTTGCAGACTTGTTTCATTTGTTGCAGACATATTTTAACATAAGTCTGCAACAAATGCAAACTTATTTTAACATTTGTTTTATTTGTTGCAGACTTATTTTAGATACTGTAAAATTAGAAATAAATCCATCGTACACGAGTCTTTAAGCCATATTACAAAGTGAATAACAAATCACATGACACACGTACGCACATTATGTCCACTTTGTTGGCAATTGGAGCAAATGTGTTGCGTCCTCGGAACTTTCTTCTCTATTGCTTTTTCCAATGTAGATTTGTATCTAGAGTTCTTTGGCCTTCCAGGTGGTTTCCGAACTTCAGGAGGTAAACACAGTTTCGCAGCGACATGTTCATGAATTGGTTGAGCTTCAATTGGCATGATGCACATGGCGTAAGCGTTACTGAAGTAGTTCTTATAGTAGTACGGAGAAGTTAGACCAACTCTAGACATTCTCTTAGCTTCTCCACCTGCAATTGCGTGAACACAAGGCAACTTATCTAAGTCAAACCTACGACATGTGCATTAACGTTCTCGTACATTAACAACATGTACATCCGTCCCGTTACTGACTTGTACTTGATCCGCATCTATTTCTTGCACGGTCAATAGCCTCGAATCATTAACACGTGTCTGCGAAAATGTAAATAAAATTAGTCAAAACTTTTTACGTTGCAGACTTATTGGATATGTCGCAGACTTATTACCTCTAATAATTTCTCCGCAGCACGTGTGAGTGTTGTAGTCATTAGGCCTGCTTCACGCCTCCGCCCAGAGAACCATCTTGTTAACATGGACCGTATGGCGTCTAAGAGCTTAGAAATGGGTAGGTTCCTAGCATCCGAGAGCACTCTATTTATTGACTCCGCTATGTTGGAAGTTAATATGTTGTACCTGTGTACTGAAAAATGGGCACGACTCCACACCTTTACATCAGCCTTCTGCAAATAAGAGTGAAGTGCAGGATTGATGTCTTCGATCGCATTGAATATAGCATTGAAATCCGATATCTTATATGTGTTTGCTGCTTTTTTAACTAACCGAAACGCATATCGTCCTTTAAACCTCATTTTTATGTTCTTGTACATATGATATGTACATATACCACGACTCGCCAATGGATACACCTTTTTAATGGCCTTCGATATCGATCTATGCTTGTCAGAAATGATGGAGAGACTAACATCATATGGAATCACACAACTAAGTTGTGTAAAGAACCATTCCCATGATGCATCATTCTCCGTGTCAACTATGGCAAATGCTATTGGGAAAATATTAAAGTTCTCATCCTGACATGTTGCGAGAAGAAATATTCCTTTATATTTCCATCGGAGATATGTCCCATCAACAACAACAACTTTGCGCATGTACTAAAAGTCGTTTATGCTTGCACCAAATGAGATGAACAAATACTTGAATCGATCTTTTGCATCGACTTCAAGACACGTATAAGTACCAGGATTAGTTCTTTGTGTCAAATATAAGTACGAAGGTATTTGCTCATATCCACTCTCCGGTGAAACCATTGCCAAAAGTCGAGCATGCTTTAAGGCTCGATAAGCTTTCCAGTATTCCATCTGTCACATTCATAAAATAATAAGTCTACGGCAAAGGAATACAAATCTGCTACAAAACAAAAAAAAAACAAATCTGTAGCAAATAAAACAAGTCTGCAATAAATAAAACAAGTCTGCAACACAACTCCGTCTCTCAACAAATAAAACAAGTCTGCAACACAACAAAGTCTACAACAAATAAAATAAGTCTGCAACAAATAAAACAAGTTTACAACAAATAAAATAAGTCTACTACAAACAAAGATCAAACAAAACTGCAACTCAACAGATAAGTCTGCGACAACTGAACAAATTAGGTATGCAACAAAACAAATAAGTCTGCAATAACCAAAACAAGTCTGCGACACATGATGACTGCAACCATACCTTAATACCATATCGTTTGTTTAGGGCATCTGCAACATGACTAGGTAACACTTTTGAACCGATACCACCCACAAAATCCTTGTACATTTGTCCCAAAATCTCGTGTGTAGCTTGGCGACAACGGGGTCCACGGTCTGTCACAGAACATGTATGTTCTTTACAGTATACTTTTATAAAGAAATATGGAGAATCTTCAACTGTAGTAGCGCGGACTCTCCATGTGCATCCTTTTATCCAACATCGAACAATTAATAAGGTTGGCGTTGAATAACCAACGTTAAAATCAAACTTCTGCGCAATAGAAAGAATCTTCAACCTCATCTCCAATGCGTCTTTGTTATCATACCTTTGTCCAACCGATATATCCAACGAAGTCATTTCCATTTTCCGGTAATCTTCATCAACTTTGTTATCATTCCTTTCTGCCCTTTTTTTGTTTGGCACTCTTGCTTTCTCTTCCTTCTCTTCCTCCTCACGAAGCTTTCCATATAGATAGTAATCCTCATCACCAGAACTAGCACCATCCGGATCATCGCAACAATCAAACCTGTATTGGTCCTCGTTGTCCTCATCCTCATCACCAGAACTAGCATCCCCTTCTTCTTTTTCATTACCATCAAATTCAACATCTATTTTTGCTCGCTTCAGTGAAGGTCTACTTTATGCACGATTGTCTTCACCATCTTCACGCTTTTGAGCATCTTTTAACTCCAATGATACCTCCTTATCTGATACACATAGCCGCAACGTATCTGATTTGAATTGTTCAAAGAAACCTTGCAATTGTCTTTTATTACCAACAAAGACAGGAGGGGTGTCTACTGGTAACTTGACCAATATCTTTTTCGGAAACATGTAGCTCAATTCAACTTCATACTTATTCTTATCAACTCCATAATTCTCGTAAACCATTTGAATGAATTCGTCGAATGAAGTTGTCGCATTGGTTCCAAGAACTCGAGAACCTCTTCTACTGTCGACAATAAAATTCCATCTATTCTTCTCAAATCTCCAATTATCCCAAACCAATAAAATTTGCAACATTATCGACGACAGGCGGCGACAATGGAGAACGAGATCGGCGGCAACGACAAACAACGGGATCGGGACGGCGAGGACGACAGACAACGGGATCGGCGGAGATAGATGAAGTTTCTTATATTTGAGAATGGCAGAGATAGATTATCGGTGAGAATGGAGAACGAGATCGGCCGCCGTACATAACCCTAATGGTGCAGTGACATTTTTTGTAAATTTGTTTTGTTAGTTATTAGGGACATCTCGAAGTTCGAAATAAGTCTGCAACACATGACAAGTCTGCGACATAAAAAGTGTTATTCTAGTCAGAAAACAAGTCTGCAACACAGTCTAATAAGTCTGCAGTTTTTAATGCCACGTAAGCAATTTACAAATAAGTCTGCGACGTTGAGCATAAAATCTGCGACATTGTAAATAAATCTGCGACAAACGATGTTATTTCAGTAAGACTTTTTAGGTGTTGCAGACTTAGTCTTTTTGTCGCAAATTTTCCAAAAGTCTGCAACAAAGCATTTAAGTCTGCAACAAACAGCTGCATATTTTTTATAAGTCTGCATTATAAGTCTGCAAATGAACTTAAGCCTGCGATAAAGGGAATAAATCTGCGTAATAAGTCTGCAATCAAAATAAGTCTGCACAGACTTAATAAGTCTGCAACAAAGCACATTAAGTCTGCGTCGAAAAGTCTGCAACACGCATAACTAATCTGCAACATTGAAAATAAATCTGCAAATTAAGTCTGTAGATCTGCGCAGATTTATTAAGTCTGCATAACAAGTCTGCACAGACTTATCGATTTATTAAGTCTGCAACAAAGGTCCGCAGACTTATTCTGAAAAACACGGTGGCATTTTTGTAAACAAGTCAAACTTTTGCTTACATGGAAATACTTTAGTAATGACAGTTTCGTAATAACGTTTTTCCTAACAAAAGCAAATAACGATACGATGGACAAAAAACACACTTTTTTCTTCCCAGTATGAACAAATAACGTTTTTCCTAACATTACCCTATTTATATGTGTTATTCTAGTTAATTACCCTCTAATCTATTAAAAGAAATTTCTATTTTGTTTCAATTTAAACATTTTGATTTGATTTGGTCTAATTCTTTTTTTTTTTTTCTTGTGTTGTCCAATAAATACAAAATATTTATAAACACTAAACAAGTTGTTAAAAAAAAAGACTAAAATATACATGTTTTTCTACATACTCAGCTGATGAAACTTTTCGTAGAAAGCAAATGAGGCACCTGATAATATCACTGGTGGACAAGTCATACAGATGCAGTAACGTTTAAAGACGAATCAGACCATCACCGTTTCTGCGTAGAATTCCCCAAAAACTACTTTTTTCTTTTTATTGATGCGTCACAACGTCATTTATATAACTAGGGGTGGACAAAAAATCCGAACCCGAAACCCAAACTCAAACCCAAACCGGAAAGTCCGATTCCAATCCGAACCCGTTATTGAGAAAATACCCGAATGAGTTTAGAGGTCTAAACCCGAAAAATCCGAACCGAACCCAAAAAACCCGAAAAATTATACTAAAAACACACTAAATCCGAACCCGAACCCAAAATAACCCAAACCGAATCCGACCAAATATATAAAATACCCGAATGAGGTCTAGAGGCCTAAACACGAAAACCCGAAAACCCGAACCGAACACGAACGCCCAGGCCAAATATAACTTACAACTTTGTCAATTTTCTTACTCAAAACCATTTCAATTTAGTCTTATCTAACAAACCGCAGCATTCTTACACATAAAAATGATTTTGAAGTAGCATTTTCTCCAAGTAAAACCTGAGATTAAACATAATGGAATAAGAAAATATGAACTACCCAACTTTCTATTAAGCCTCCAAACCAAAAAAGCCAACCAATTGATTTAAGGCACATTAACAATTCTGAACAGAAGATGGTGAAGTATCATAGCTACAAAGTACAGATAAACTTGGAGATAATAGAACAAAAGCATAGAAAATGCAATACGGATGGAGAAGTACAGTTTGTAAATATGCAATCCGCCTCGCCGATTATAAATAAATGGACTAGTGTGTAATCCTAACCGAAAGCAAAACAGAAATTCCAAGCACTTTCCGGTTTCAAACCTGGATTCCAATTGTAAACCCTGAGAAGATACCTCCCCAAGATGATCTAAGAACGAATGTTGAAGCTGAGGATACTCATCTTTCGCTCTCATGACTCCAGAAAGCTCCCAAGATTTTGTATCAATGATTTTTGTATCTCTATTCAGTGATAATGGAACAACCTGCATAATTAACTAATACGATAAAATAACAGCAATTGCACAAATAGGAAGATTTTCGTTAACTTTCAAGTTTCTTCCTTTTCCTTTTTCTTAGCCATCCCACTGATTTTATTTTTCTGTTGCTTCTTGACAATATGATTTTCACTAAATACATTAGCTCGGATCGTCGTCACGGAATCCAGGGAAGCTTACCTAAATGAACTCAGAAGGGAGCCTCCAGTGACTCATCCCAAACTTCAGCACTTCCATTGGATGCATCTTCTACATCTTCTTCCATTGATAGCCTAATATATTCTCTATGTGCAAAACGGTCCCAGTCTGTCAATGTAGGGTTCTCACGTTCCTGTTTCCGTTTGACATTCAATAATGTTAAGAAGCGGGCCTCAAGAAGTAGCAGGGTTTAATATCATACAAAAAGTACCTGGCGGATGAGGAACGGATCCCGTGTTTCAAATGCCATAAATTTATTAAGATTAAAAAGGATGTTGAAGACATTTCCAGAGAGTTTGGAGCCCTTCAGGTCATGTAGGGTTATAAAGCTCTCATTCTGTGGAAGGCAACAAGAAACAATCAAACAAAAACAACAAAATTGTAAGAGTCAGAAAGAGAAATTGGGAATATCAAACTACTTCTCCCAATGTCCTATATTGTCCTTAGAAAAACAAGAGTTCGAGCATATAAAAATCATAATAACATGAGACATATTGTTGAACCTCTGGTCCGATCATATCAATTATCTGACATAAGATATCCTCGAAAAGAACAGCCTCTTGCGCCATGCACTCCATTCGATGCAACTGCTCCTCATAAAAGAATTGCATCTCATTACGCGTAATAATCCCATTTGCATCCAAGTCTATGCACTTAAACCTAGTGTAATATATATTTGTGTCAGATAAAAACACTCAAAATGCTATCTGTCTGCCACTTTTGGATCCTTATATCACAGCTTACCAATATTCTAGGCTAGGCTCTGACGATTTATCTTCTTCCGCAAGTATGAAATAGACAAAATCCTCATACCCCATTTTCCCTTCAACTTTGCTAGTGAACTTCCTAGCAACCTGAGTAGAAATTAATGCTTCCATGACAACAGTAATCTTAAGAGAACTAATAACTTGGAACAATAAGGACAGAAGTCTTAGGGAAGCATGCACTAAACATCATGCTAATAGATCAAGCTTTTTAGACGAAACCTGGGAGAATATTCTGTCGACAATCCGGTAAGTAAGAGCATGGTTTCCATACTTCATAAGGTTTTCTTTGTCAATCAGGAAATCGTGATCTGTATCCAGCTCCCAGAACTTGCAGTATATGACATAGAAATGCTCATATGAGAAATACCTAGTTTCCAAAGTAAATAGTAAAGTGCTGATGTCAAAAGAAGTGACACAAAACTATAATTTGCAGATCTGTGCAACTTAAAGGCTTATTCAATATTTACAACAATAGAACAAACTCTTTTGTCAGTACCTCAACACTTTGTTGATATCTTCTTCTTCATCAGCATGAAGCATAGCACCAATTAAGTTCCCCCGTTTAAGCTCCCTAAATGTAAGTCGACCATTTCCAGATCTATTTATGTAGTAATATATTCTGTAGGTAACAGTTTCAGCTAGCCCATCAAAATACAAACTGTATCAGAAAACTGCATTCTTGAAAAGACGACTTTTATTGCCAGCATCTTCAACAATAGCAGCAAATGAACAAGAATGGGGACTCCAGATATGGTAAAAACTAAACGTGTTCACAAAATTTCATGACTGATTAACACATGATCGACAATTCGCGTTAATATGTTAGAAATATTAGCAAATTTGACCAAAATATCTCCTTATATAACAGCATGAAACAATACTACATATACTTATTGGAGACAACAAAAATGATCATCTTCTAGATGGGAGATTACCATGTCATGCTTGCCAGCTCTATGGAATTTAAAGTTACAAGAAGATGTCTAGCACACCAAAGAAATTCTAGCTCAGATATTACAAATACAAACTTGTAAGAGTCCTACACAATGCCACATTATCTGGATGCATCATGCATCAATGATGAGAATTATCTTAGGCATCTAGTAATGATATTAATGGGAGTAACCACTCACCAGATACAGATACGACTTTATACTGGGCACAACTGAATCATTCTTCCTAACTAACACAGTAGCTGTTAGCTAACCATAGACATCTAATAATATATATGCAACCATACTTCGGCTCAATATCCAGAAAACTAAACAGTATAACTCAACGAATACCCAGGAGGATAAAACCAAGATGAGATGAAATCGGAAACTGACTAAAATGTAACTGAGGTTGAGACCTAACCATATCTTTCTTGGAATTCAGGTGTGCCTTGCAAAAACTCTAGCCCAGGATGTGTCGCCAAAAGCTCTTTAAGTAGTGCCTTGAAATCATCCTGCCAGAGCAAAAGAAAGCTGAGAACGGAAATGCAAACAGAAGAGAAAGGAGAATGGAGAAAGAATTTCATTATCATTACTGAATAAGCCAATCAAAAGAAAATTACCTTCACAAGGAAATTCTGATTTTGCTGCTTTAGTATCTTAAATATTTGGGTGGTGGTATCCATTATCAACATGTTCCCGTTTATCCAATAATCAATAAATGCTTCTCTGCATAAAGGGGAAAAAAAAAATCAAGCTCTAAAAGATGGTTATAATGGGTTGTACAATATTGTGATCACCAAACTGATAAAAAGGAGCAGCTATAGAATGAGTAGCAAGCTTGAAGCACACTGCAAACTATGTGCATATCAGATTCCACCATACATAAAGCATAGAGGCACACACCTAGTAACGAAACCTGTACTATTGACATCGATCTTCCTGAAGAGTGAAGTGGAGAAGAAAGATGGGAGCTTGCAGATTTCTCGGGTGACTAATTTGAATTCTGAGTATTGAAAAGGGAATAAAGTTAGAAAGGCATTCCATATAAGTGATACTTGCAATATTAAA
Source organism: Boechera divaricarpa (assembly GCA_026770425.1). Taxonomy (NCBI): domain Eukaryota; kingdom Viridiplantae; phylum Streptophyta; class Magnoliopsida; order Brassicales; family Brassicaceae; genus Boechera; species Boechera divaricarpa. The sequence continues at coordinate 17,013,391 of CM049190.1, forward strand.
AAACTTATGACTCCTCCTTACCTTGTATCTGTAGTCCATCCGCATGGCCGTAAAAAAAGTGGTTGACTCTAAACATACATTGCTCTTTTATCTCGCTTGGAGGTGGGCGACCATTTTGAAAATAAAACTACAACCATTTCAACATCCATTACAGATAAATTACTCCATGAGAACATAAGAAAGGGGGAAAAAGGAATGCATTTATTAAATCATGGCAGTCAAAAACCTGAGGTATCGACTCTTTAACAGGCTCGTTCAGTACTTTAAGCGGAGAACCTAAATTAGAAGGGGCCCTCTGTTTCATTGTACGCGGTGAACCACAACTCCTTGGTGAAAGCGGAGGAGCACTTCCGGCAGGAAACATAGATGGTAAAGAATTGCTAGTGCCAGGATTTGAACCAGATGCACTTCCAGGAACATTTAAAGGAGCTCCAGCCATTGCATCTTGAAGCAATGATGTAACCTAGAAAAATGTGCACTTTATATTTCAATAAATGACAGTCTACAATAATACATTTTAGGAGAAGAATCACACATGAAGAAAACAATAACAATCCCTTTGAGAGCCCATCTAAGTAAAAACCTAATAAAACACACTAAATTTGTCTAATTCAATTTTATGCAAACTGTAACGCAGTAACCACATAGTAATTTACCTAGCAGATCCCAGAAACCTAAACATAGTCCTAGTGTTCACATAGCTCCCGTAACAAAGATTCCCTATGCTACAATTCTATAATGAACAACACTAAAGATTCAAACTTTTTAAAAAAATGAATAAGGAAAAACCTGTCGATGAGCTTCGGGAAGCGAAAGCCACTGGTCGAAGAGCTTTTGTGTGAATTCAGGTCTCGATTTCAGAACAAACGAAGACATCTCTTGAAGCTGCAACAAATCTGCATCCAAACAAGCCATATCTGCGGAAACAACAGTATCCACCATTTCACGGTAATCTATAACCAAATCAATCGCATCAACACCGACGAACGAACTACGGAAGAAAGAGAGAGAGTGGATTGTGCAAATCGGAGCAGAGGAATTGAGCAAATCGGAGCAGAGAAAAAGTTGTAGAAGAAACCCTAGATCTTAAAGAAGAGAAAGAAACTAATTCCAATTCAGAATTTAGATTGGGTATCGAGAAAGTGAGGGAAAATGTAATACTAAAACTAGACTGTGTGGTCGCAAAAAAATGTGTATGATTCACTTAATTTTATTTATTTATTTTAATTTACTAGGATAATTTGTTTTAGTTTTTTTAATTAAAAATATTTTTAATATTTTGTTTGAGTTATTAACTTTAAATTTATTATTGCATAAGGATTCATAACTCAAATCAGCTTTAAATTTATTATCTCATAATACATATGGATTCTATATGAAGTAACTCGAATAACATTCATAATATACTTAAAATGCTTAAAGGAGTTTCAATATGCATATTATTCGCTTTATTTATTTGTTTATTATAGTTTACTAGGTTAATTTGTTTTAGTTTTTTAATTAATTATATTTTTAATATTTTTGTTTGAGTATGATTAACTTTAAATTTATTATCTCATACGGATTCATAACTCAAATCAGCTTTAAATTTATTATCTCATAACACAAATAGATTTTATATGAAGTAAGTTGAATTACATTCATAAAAGAGTTTCAAAAGTGCATATAAACTTTTTTTTGTCATTTTTACGGGTTCACCCTTTTGAAATAACATAAAGGCACTGGTTGTGAAATATTTTCGTCTTAACTCTTACATCATGTATTGTTATTTATGATAATTTTCTATGGTCCAAAACAATTTATCTATATTTTTTTCTCTTTCTAATTTAATTTGGGGTTATTCGTTTTTCTCTAACAAAATGATTAAAAGTATCGTTTCTTCAATAGAAGTCGGCTAAGTACTCTTCTTTTTTTTTTTTTGTGACAAAATCGACTGACACACGTGGATTAGAGTTTAGATTTTTGTATTTTGGTTTACGATTTGAGGATAAGGGTTTAGATTTTAAGATTTAATTTTAGTATTTGAGGATTAATATTTAGTTTTCCCTTATATGCATTTTATGGATGACATAAATGTTCATTAGTTGGTTTAGGTTCATCAATCTATAACAAATGTTTAATGTTCGCTCTTTTATATTTTTATCATCTGTTACGTATATATTATTATCATCTCGTTACGTAGTTCAAGTGTATTTTGTCTAGTTTCCAAATTTACAATATATTAAGGTTTAGATATTCTAATATCATTTATAAATGACATATTGTAGATTAATCGGTTCGGATTCAAGAATCCTTGATTATGATTTTGTGTACTCTCGTTTAGATAATTATCATCTTCGTAATGTAGTTAAGACATTATGTTTGAGCTTTCAAGATTTCCCCTAACATATGTTTCTTATGGATGACATATTGTACATTAATTGGTTTGGATTCACAAAACCTTGATTAAGGTTTAGCGTTCCCTCTTTTAGATTATCGTCGTCTCGTAAGGTAGTTAAGCCATTGTGTTTGTTTCCCCATTTACAATATACTAGGGTTCAAATTTTCCCTTTTAGATGTCCTTTATAGATGGTCTACCATATATTAATCAATTTGAGTTCACAAATCTTTGACTACGATTTAGCTTTCTCTCGTTTAGACTATTAGCATCTCGTAAGTTAGTTAATTAAGAGATTTTAAAGTTTAATCTTTATGTATTTAAAATCTTTAGATTTGGAATTTTAATATCAAAATTACTAGGTTTGGACCTATGCTACAAGTGAGTTTAGGGAAGAAAAAAAGAAAAAAAAGAAACCCATCTTTTATAATTTGCCAAAAAAATACTTCAGTAACAATTTATAAATACCAAACTTTCACAAAATTTGCCAAAACAATATTTCGTTAACTGCACATTAAAAGCGCTACTTAACAATTAATGTTTTGTTTCATTCTAAAAGATTCTCAAATCAACATCCTAAATCAGAATTGACTCGATGTTGGTTTTTACAACCTTTCTTGATTGTAAAATCAGGTTGAGTTGATCGCCGAGTTGAGTCCCCTTTGGTTTTACATGGCTTTTACAAAATCCATCACCTTTTTTGGATGACGACCGTTCGCGTCCTTTATTTACTATAGTTCTTTGGGTCGTCTTACGGAGGAATTCTCTGGGGCTTGTGCTGGTTTTCTTGTGTGGTTTTGCTGATATCACTCATTGCCGTGTCTCTTTGTACGGTCACCTGCAAAATTTGAATTCTGGATCTTCTTTTTGAGCCAGTTTTCTGACTTTTTCGTTGGGACAATTTTGTTCATTGGTTTCAACATAACACCCTCGTTCTAATGCCAAAATGTTTCGAAGATTTTTTTTGTGTGGGTAGTCCACTAGGAGTAGATTTTCATGCGCCACAACAAACACGTCAAAGCCAAGAAAACACGAGTGGGCGTGTTTTCCAACGGCTCTCTAACGCTCAATTCAGAAAATAGAAAATTAACGAGGAGAAAAACTACGTGGAGAGAAATGAAGGAAATTTGTCAAAAAACGGATGAAACGAGGAGTTAAGTTCACACTCAACCGAAAAGGAATGGTTTATGGTTTATCTGATCATTTAAGAGGCATTTTGAGGTGAAAAGAGTGAAATGGAATGTGTTTGCGTTACAGGAATGACCAAAAATTGTTCTTTGAGTGTGACCGGAGATTGATCGGAAGTATGAACAAAGAACAATGAACAGTCTCTAAAGAGCGGAGGAAAAGTGTTTATAAGCATAAATGGGTCTAGTTGAAGTAATGAATAATTAAAGTAACAAATAAAGCTCGAAAAAATCGAATCCTTTTCTTGTTAGAGAGAGAGAGAGAGTTATATTTATATAGTGTTACCTTCGCGGGCTATTATATCAGGTTGAAATCATGGGTCTAGGTCGGATCCGAGTTAGACCGGGTGACACACCCCATCCCGAGTACAAAAACAGAAAACGCGGAAAATCAAAAAACCCGAGAATTTTAAAAAACTTCTCTTAAAACGGTTGAAAACCATTCAAGTAAAACCCCTTTTTTTGCGATCTAAGTCAAATACTAAACATCTCAGTTAAAATAAAACAATTAGGTTTAAAACATGGATCGATCAATCCCATCCCCAAGAAAAGTTCCAGAAAATCTCGGATCAAAAACACCCCCTTGAGAACGCTCGATCCTAGCCCGATCGATCGATCTTGATGTAGGATCGATCGATCCCACTCCGGATCGGTCGTTCTCGACCCCTTTTAAAAAGACCAGAAACTACTGGCCAAACCAACCTACCAGGATCGATCGATCGCACCTATGATCGGTCGATCCTGACCCCCAAAAATCGACCAGAAGGTTTCTGCCCAAAAACGACTGCCCAGGATCGATCGGTCCTGTTTTCTAATCAATTTCCCCGAATCTCTTGCCGAAATCGACCCCTTACGATCGATCGATCATACCAAGATAGATCGATCTTTCTTTCCCCAAGAATCTCTGACCCAAAACGTTACCCCAGGATCGATCGATCCTATCTGGATCGGTCGATCCTCCCCCTTGCCCTGCAACCCGAGAACAACACAAAACAAGCCACAATAGCAAGGCAGAACACCATACGCAATTTATGTTAAGTACCAAACTTAAACCATTCAAAATTCATCTTAAACAACATTGACGAGTTCCAAACGTTAACTTTGAATTCATATAAACGACTCAAACACAAGATATAAAGAACCCGTTTGAACCCGCCTAGATCATCCCTTTGCTTCACTTCGGCCTCGGTTCCACGAGCTCCGCATCCTATGATTTCTCTTTACCTGCACCAAAAGAGGTGCATAAGCATTGATAATGCTTAGTGAGGCGGTCATCCCGTCCCACGGCCATAACACATACGATTCATGAATTCACGCAATTGAAATGTAACTTAAGGAAATAAACCACACATACCGTGAAAGAGCTCAATCACGCACAATCATCACATAATATGGTCAAGCCATAAGTCACACCCATAAAGTCTAGTTCCTAAGCACACAACAATCACGAAAACAATTCAAGAATCACACATATGGCCACGGTCACGCACTCACCTTTGCCTTGACGTAATGAAGCATACCCTTTCCCTTTTTGATAGCTTCAAGCCTTAAGCTTGATTCTTTTTGCCTTCTACTCAACCAACCACCAAGGTATCACCAAATCACCTAACAAGAAGTCACTAAAACACTTCTCAAAGGGTGAGAACAAGTAATCAAACTCGGATTACTCAAAAAACCCCAAATCGGATTTCTCTTTTCAAAAACCGAGCTTTAGTCAATCAACCATATCTCTTGCCCTAGATCATATCTCGCAATTTCCTTCGGTGGAACTCAAGATAAGCCTTTCAACAACCTATCTATCAAACTCAGTCTGTCGCTACAGACCGAAAACAGGGTATTCTAGGGAGAAAAATCATATCTCCCAAACCACTCAACATAACCCCACGAAATTTGGTAGATAATTAGGCAAGAGATTGAAGAACGTACCCACAAATTCTCAGCTCAATCCGAGCTCGTTTGCTACCCCGATCAAAGCTCACAATTTGCCCTAAAATCTGTGTTTTTCCAAGCTCTTACTCTTTCTCTTCTCCTTCTTTCTCTCCTTCTCTTGCTTCTCCTCTCTCTTTCTCTAGCTCTCTCTAGAACTCTCTCTCAAATGCCAAGGATGTGTATATATAGAGGGAGAAGAAAACTCTAGAATTGTGGAGAAGGAGAGATGATATATATATATATGTCTTGGTTTAATTAAATTAAACCAAACCATAATCAATTCACTAAACCGGTTTTCAATCGAACCAATTCCTATAATTCTCGTCAATTAATATTCTCGGTTTAGTGATTTCGTTAAACTTTCCGAAATATTTGAAACGCCTTCCCATCTCAAAATATTTCTTTCGCTCCCGACAAATCCGGAATTACCGCTTAATCCCGATTAAACCGAACCACTCGGGATTACTTCTCATTGATCAATCCTTTGATCGATTCGACCCAAACACCGCCCATTTGGCCAATAATCGAGCTCGATATTATCCCTATCACATTTCATCTCACACTTCCATCAAAACACTATTCATTCCGTAAAAATACTATTCTTTCTGCAAAACACTATTCCAAACCAATTAATCCAAATTGGTTCTGGAACGTTTAATCTCCCGATCCATCAAACAAATCCTATCCCCGAAATTATAAATCGAGCTCCACATTATTCCTATTCTCTCAGGAACACAACATGGTACAAGACTTTTACGACATCCAATAGCAGCTTGTACCGCAAGAAATATAATAACTTTTATTACAAGGAAACGACTTGGAATACGGATGTTACAATTCTCCCCCACTTCATAAGATTCGTCCTCGAATCTTAAGACTACAACCACCTTAGAACCTGCTTGGGAGAATTGTACTGCTATCCTCACCTCAGATCCCCAAGTTTCCTTGTCAACCCAAACCTACTCCCTCATGACCTTATTCTCAGGAGTTTCCTTTCTCCTGTTTAACTTTCAAAACTCCGTTCTCCTCCGGAGTTTCCTGCACCACACTCTTGCCAATATGCTTCACTCTCCCACTTGAGTTCAGCATAATGGCATCATGCACGGCCTACCATATAGAGCCTCGTATGGTGCCCTCCCCTATACTCACTTGGTAACTGTTATTATACGTAAACTCTACCAAGCTCAGGTAATCGGCCCATTGGCCACCCTAATCTAACACACACACATCCTCCATCGATCCTCGAGAGTCTGAATGGTTCTCTCTGATTGCACGTTCGTCTGAGGATGACACGTTGTACTCATGTGTACCTTAATACCCATCTCCTTCTGAAACTCTCGCCCGAATATCAATATAAACTTGCTATCACAACCCGATACAATGCTCGTGGTTACACCGTATAATCTCGTAATCTTGCTGATGTACCTTCTAGCCAAAACTTGAGCTCCATCTGTCTTTCTTATGGCTAGGAAGTGAGCAGACTTTGTCAGACGATCGACAATCACCCATATAGCATCTCTGCCCCGAGAATTCGGTAACCCTACTACGAAATCCATCGTAACCATATTTCACTTCCACTCAGGAATGGGTAAACTCTGTAATAAACCGCTCGGGACTTGATGTTTAGCTTTTACTAGCTGACAAGTTTCACAACTAGCCACCCACTTGGCTACACCCCTCTTCATCCCAACCCAATGATAGTACCGTTTCAAGGCTCAGTACATATTTGTCGCCCCGGGATGAATAGAGAATCGACTCTGATGTGCCTCCCGAAATATGTATCTTCTCAACCCCTCATCAATGAGGTACACATTCCCTACCATGAACCAAGATGGTTCCATCGTCGAAACCTCATACTCAGACTTCTCATCTCTAGAAGCCTTAATCGACGCCTCATTCTTCTCTTGAGCCGCTCGTACTCTAAATATCAGCCTGGGTAGTCGCTTTAAACCCCAACGGTTCTAACTTATCAGAAACAACACATAGCGACAAGTACTAATCATACTCACCAAGCCCATAGCATCTCTCTCTCGGTACTTGTAGCTACCCGCTCCCATGCTGCATTAGAGCACAACCCAAACCTAGCCTCGAGGCATCTGTATCAATCACATATGGCTCCTTAAAGTCCGGTTAAGCCAACACCGGAGCCGGTCAACATCCCCTTATGTCTCAAAAAGCTCCCCTCACACTTCTGAGACCACATGACCTAAAAGTCCGATTCTAAGTGCACCTGCTACCCTCAACAATATATACACCTCAGCAAAGCTCAAGGTTTGGATCGTCCACTTAGATCCGTCCCCAAGTGCACGTACTACCTTGACGGCAACTGTAGCACAACAACTACTCACAACGATAGTCGTGGTACCACAATTATAATACCAAACCAGTCACAACTCAACAACCAAAACTCATCACCAAGTAAATCAGTACTCCCGCTATGACTTACTCTAGCCATAACCGTACTTACACAATAACCCAGCAGTGACTGCAGTCACACCCATATAACAACTCAACTACCCGTACGGGACTTCACTTTTCTCATTACAGAGCAGTGATCCACTCTCATCAATGCCCCTAAAACCATCAATCACGCTCGGTATTGTTCCATGCTCGGTTCCATAACACCCCCGAATTCATCATCACAAGATCCTACGTGGTCACCCAACGGTTGTCCCGTCGAAATCCAATACCACAGGATTCGAACGAGTAAGTCGTCAAACGACCTAGCATATTAGAATCCAATACCACAGGACCCTAATATACTAAGGCCCCGTGAGATCCAATATCGTAGGACCCCACCCCGGGCTGCCGATCTAGGATATCACATATCCTAATCAGTAAAACCCCCCTGAGATCCAATATCATAGGACCTCACCCTGGGCTACCGATCTAGGGTACCACATACCCTAATCAGTAAAAACCCACTGAGATAATAAGATCTCACCCTAGGCTACCGATGTAGGGTACCACATGCCCTAATCAGTAAAAACTCACCCTGAGATCATAAGATCTCACTCGGTCCACCAATCGATTAGGATTAAATACCACACAACTAACGCTCCAGTTAGGACTAAATACCACATAGCCCCAACCAACATCATTAGAGTTAAATACCACATAACTCTAATGACCCGTCATTAGGGTTAAATACCACATAACCCCAATGACCCTGTCAATATGATTAAATACCACATAATCCTATTGACTCCAACCACGTAGTAAGATCTGATGACATAAACCCAAAATCCCGAACCAAGATGGAACAAACACCGCTCTCAACTCCCCAACACATGAAATACCACATCATGTGTCAAACCCATCGATACATGAAACATTATACCATGTACTCGACATCCCTGATACATGCAATACCACAACATGTATCATCCACATCACCAGATACCCGTTTTTTAACAACACACTTATCCCATAAAATTCTGCCACCATCTCATCATCATCCCATCATGTTTTACGGTCCAATATCCCCTGAGATCGCATCGATACTCAACCACCCTACACCCTCACTCCCTATGACAATCTCATTAATACTCAACCTAGTCAGACGATCTAGCAATCCAAACCCATCTATCCAAAGTCCCACTGGCAATTACATCAACCTTCGCCTGCATACTACTCAAAAATCCATTTTCCAAGATAGGATCGATCGATCACGTCCCCTGATTGATCGATCTCGGATACTGAATAACGAACCGTAACACCACACCCTTCCAGATCGATCGATCTTTCCATGGATCGATCGATCTTCCCCGATTTGATCGATCTTTCTCATCCACATCGATCCTAAACTCCCCGATCTACTCGCTCGATCGATCTCCTCTCGAGATCAGTCGATCCCCTTCTCAAAACGCCTCTGATCAGATAACCGACATGGTGGATCGATCGATCTTCCCCGTGGATCGATCGATCCTCTTCTGTTCAGAAAACAGAGTTCACTGTAACTCGAGTAATTCTTAAACCCAATTACTCAACAACTTGACCGTATGAGATTTCACTTTTCTCATTACATCACACATTGTTCATACTTGGTTTGCCAACAACCCCAGAAACCCAAAACCGCAAGATCCAATGTGGCTATAGACTGACCAACCCGTCAGAATCCAATATCACCGGTCCGACTGAGTCAAGTCCCCCAAACGACTAAGCCTATCGGGATCCAATATCACTGGTCCGAATAGGCGAAGCCTAGCAAGATCTTATACCTAGATCTCATCCGGTTTACCGATCCGTTAGGATTAATAACACATAATCCCAATCGGTAAACCAACTCCATTAGGATTAAATACCTCATAATCCTAACCAACATCATTAAGATTTAATATCACATAACCCTAATCACCCCACCACGTATTAGGATCTAACGACACCAAATCCAAATCCTCTGAACCCAGTAATGAAACAACGCATCGCACACATTCACGACACACATGAATTACATCATCATGTGTCTAACCAGTACGAATACATGAAATACCGCATCATGTATCCGTACAACCCCTATCAACACATGAAGTACCTCATCATGTGTCTGATCACCACCGATACATAAAGTCCACGTCATGTATCAATCACCATCGCTAAATCCTCTATCTAACAATAACGCCCAACACATTAGGTTTTTACGATCTAATATACCCTTAGATCGTAACACTACTTAACCATGACGTGTCCTCACTCCATAAAGTAACCTTATCAATAACCAACCTTCTCATCAAACAATGCTTCCCAAGTACCACTTAACCCATGTCTCAGACATCTGAAGGAAGGCATTAAACATGCTTCTTACCTCTAAAATTATCAATTAAATACACCATCTGAGCCCACTATGCTCAATTAAACCATGTATCTATTTCTAACACCAGGTGTATGCCGCACATAAACCTTTTCACTTGGGCCTACTCATTCTCGAGACCCCTTTTTGCATATCTCCCACGTCTGTTAAAGTCCGTCTCATACTCTCAAACAGACTTAGTCCCATGAGACAAACCCAAAAACTCTCTTTGAGTTAATCCAACACCTTATAAGGAGAGTACTCGAGGTCCTCTGAATTTTTTTTTTTCCCAGGTGTGCACACCCTTGGCTTTCCTAGCCAACACACTCGTCCACCACATATGTGCATCCCTCTCTAGGTAATACACCGCAAAGTCAATCTTATACTTCTCCGAACATCCTACAGGGTGGAAATTTCTTTTCGACCTCGACTCCCACTTATCAACTTAAACATGCCTTGCGCCTCCCGAAAAGAGAATGGCGTCAACCCTCTACATATAATCCATCACCGCAAGGCACGATGGGATCACATGACCCACAACATCTCCCCCAGCTTCGGGTTCACCGCTCTCGGTGGCTCAACAATCTCAGGTGGCGCTACGGGAGTTGGAGCTAGTACCGCCCCTGGCAATCTCTCTAATATCTGAGCCAGCAACCCCATCATCTGAACCATTTGATTAACCCCGGGTTGTTGCTGAGCTTCACCCTGTGGTTCTACACCACCTCCTCGAGCCGCTTCACCCGCAGCTCCAACACCCTCAGCAACATCCTCATGAATGGGGTTCACATCTACCTCTGGCTCATCCGGCTCCCTAGCCACCCGTCCCCTACCTCTGCCTCTTCCTTTTCTAGCGCTTCTCACTAAACTCGATAATCAACAAGGCATTTAATACTCACAATTTAAACAACACAAAACACAAGAGGAGTCTTACCGTTGAACCTTTTACTTGGCCGAAGAGGATGATCTCTAACCCAACGCACAATCACACAACCACATATCAACAATCAATAACATCACACAATCCCAAACATCAAGCAATCATAGGACAAGCAACACAAAATCCCAACAATCACACAACAAACAACCATTGAACATCAAGCAATCAAGCACCACACATACATAGCGTCCTAGAACCGCTACCGCTATGATACCAAAAATTGACACATCCCATCCCGAGTACAAAAACAGAAAACGCAGAAAATCATAAAACCCGAGAATTTTTAAAAACTTCTCTTAAAACGGTTGAAAACAATTCAAGTAAAACCCTTTTTTTTGCGATCTAAGTCAAATACTTAACATCTCAGTTAAAATAAAACAATTAGGTTTAAAACATGGATCGATCGATCACTCCCAGGATCGATCGATCCCATCGCCAAGAAAAGTTCCAGAAAATCTCGGATTAAAAACATCCCCTTGAGAACGCTCGATCCTAGCCCGATCGATCGATCCTGATGTAGGATCGATCGATCCCACTCCAGATCGGTCGTTCTCGACCCCTTTTAAAAAGACCAGAAACTACTGGCCAAACCAACCTACCAGGATCGATCGATCGCACCTATGATCGGTCGATCCTGACCCCCAAAAATCGACCAGAAGGTTTCTGCCCAAAAACGACTGCCCAGGATCGATCGATCTCAACCAGGATCAATCGGTCCTGTTTTCTAATCAATTTCCCCGAATCTCTGGCCGAAATCGACCCCTTACGATCGATCGATCATACCAAGATAGATCGATCTTGCTTTCCCCAAGAATCTCTGACCCAAAACGTTACCCCAGGATCGATCGATCCTATCTGGATCGGTCGATCCTCCCCCTTGCCCTGCAACCCGAGAACAACACAAAACAAGCCACAATAGCAAGGCAGAACACCATACGCAATTTATGTTAAGTACCAAACTTAAACCATTCAAAATTCATCTTAAACAACATTGACGAGTTCCAAACGTTAACTTTGAATTCATATAAACGACTCAAACACAAGATATAAAGAACCCGTTTGAACCCGCCTAGATCATCCCTTTGCTTCACTTCGGCCTCGGTTCCACGAGCTCCGCATCCTATGACTTTTCTTTACCTGCACCAAAAGAGATGCATAAGCATTGATAATGCTTAGTGAGGCGGTCATCCCGTCCCACGGCCATAACACATACGATTCATGAATTCACGCAATTAAAATATAACTTAAGGAAATAAACCACACATACCGTGAAAGAGCTCAATCACGCACAATCATCACACAATATGGTCAAGCCATAAGTCACACCCATAAAGTCTAGTTTCTAAGCACACTACAATCATGAAAACAATTCAAGAATCACACATATGGCCACGGTCACGCACTCACCTTTGCCTTGACGTAATGAAGCATACCCTTTCCCTTTTTGATAGCTTCAAGCCTTAAACTTGATTCTCTTTGCCTTCTACTCAACCAACCACCAAGATATCACCAAATCACCTAACAAGAAGTCACTAAAACACTTTTAAAAGGGTGAAAACAAGTAATCAAACTCGGATTACTCAAAAACCCCCAAATCGTATTTCTCTTTTCAAAAACAGAGCTTTAGTCAATCAACCATATCTCTTGCCCTAGATCATATCTCGCAATTTTCTTCGGTGGAACTCAAGATAAGCCTTTCAACAACCTATCTACCAAAGTTCAGCCAAAAATAACAAGATTAGAGTGTCCAAACACTCTATCAAACTCAGTCTGTCGCTACAGACCGAAAACAGGGTATTCTAGGGAGAAAAATCATATCTCCCAAACCACTCAACATAACCCCACGAAATTTGGTAGATAATTAGGCAAGAGATTGAAGAACGTACCCACAAATTCTCAGCTCAATCCGAGCTCGTTTGCTACCCCGATCAAAGCTCACAATTTGCCCCAAAATCTGTGTTTTTCCAAGCTCTTACTCTTTCTCTTCTCCTTCTTTCTCTCCTTCTCTTGCTTCTCCTCTCTCTTTCTCTAGCTCTCTCTAGAACTCTCTCTCAAATGCCAAGGATGTGTATATATAGAAGGAGAAGAAAATTCTAGAATTGTGGAGAAGGAGAGATGATATATATATATATATATGTCTTGGTTTAATTAAATTAAACCAAACCATAATCAATTCACTAAACCGGTTTTCAATCAAACCAATTCCTATAATTCCCGTCAATTAATTCTCTCGGTTTAGTGATTTTGTTAAACTTCCCGAAATATTTGAGACGCCTCCCCATCTCAAAATATTTCTTTCGCTCCTGACAAATCCGGAATTACCGCTTAATCCCGATTAAACCGAACCACTCGGGATTACTTCTCATCGATCAATCCTTTGATCGATTTGACCCAAACACCACCCATTTGGCCAATAATCGAGCTCGATATTATCCCTATCACATTTCATCTCACACTTCCGTCAAAACACTATTCATTCCGTAAAAACACTATTCCTTCTGCAAAATACTATTCCAAACCAATTAATCCAAATTGGTTCTGGAACGTTTAATCTCCCGATCCATCAAACAAATCCTATCCCCGAAATTATAAATCGAGCTCCACATTATTCCTATTCTCTCATGAACACAACATGGTACAAGACTTTTACGACATCCAATAGCAGCTTGTACCGCAAGAAATATAATAACTTTTATTACAAGGAAACGACTTGGGATACAGATGTTACACCGGACTTGTCGGTTTGAACCGGTATTATGCACGCGAGTGCTTTTCACCTACCATCCTTGTCTTTACTCGTGTGTAAGCAAACTAGCGTATCCTAATATATGCAGATGAAACTTATACTGTCTGCAGCGTAAGATACGGCGGATCATACACCAGCTTTCTTCTCGATACCATTTCATGTAGCTTTAGTTGTTCCAATCGTTCCTTAGAACAAAGATTAGTTATTTCACCTATCACATGTACAATGTAAATATGTGTTACCGTGTGACTTAGAGGTATGGGTCGAAAGTAGTAGAGTATTCGAATATAATTTTGAACATGCCGCGTAAAATAAATTCATACCTGAACCGGGGTTTTTAAAAAAAATCTCGGGTTATGTTTATTACTCTAGGTTTTCTTGGTTCCTCGTCTGATCACCTAGGTCTTTCACCGTTCACAGTATGTCCGCACCGTTAAATAACGAAGGAAACCCAAGTCCCATTAACTTGCTTGGATCTTGACGAATAGGTCCAAACTCTTCTAGAGTTTTTCACAAGAGTATAAAATGAAAACATGGGACATTAAACGATTTGTTTTTTTTTTATTGTATGAATGTTAAATTATATTCAAACAAAGAAAACAGCGTTTTTACAATAGATGTGACTTTAAGCAGAACAAAATGAGAAACTTTGTGACATAAGTTAACGATGGTGCTGAGGATGCCAAGGCTATGATACTCCATACGGTGGAGAAAGATGCTCCCATAAGTCCCCGAGATAAGCCTTCCCAGATGGTTAAGGTGTAGCCACATTCGAAAAACAAATGCTCCCTCGTTTCCTCGGTCATACGACAAAAAAGACACGTTGAATTATAACTCGAGTTCCAAAGCTTGATTTTATCTCCCATTATTAAACGGTTAATAAAAGAAATCCAAACCTGAAAAGAGAATTTGGGAATAGAATATTTAAACTAGACATTTACATACCAGCTCACACAAGGCTTATGAATTCGGATCAGATTCATTGTTTGTTTTGTCGAGAAAAATTCTCGATAAGCATCTTGTTTGAACTTCCAAAGATGTATATCCGATCCTTGATTCTCTTGTCTAAGCTGAAGCTTTTCTATTTCTTCTTCAGTGGCGTTCCAAGCAGCAATACGATGGTGCCTTCTACGGCAAAATATAGGCAGAACTTAAATCATCAAAGTAGAACCACTACTAAAGTCAATTGAGCCTCGCGGTCCCGTGAGATCTATCAGTCTACCCAAAGAGAACCAATCATCATACCAAAATGAGACTGTATCACCGCTTACTACTTTGATCTTATAAAAACTCTTTGCCAAATCCCGAAATTTAAGTAACTTGTGCCACATCCAAGAACCCTTCGTTGTAGAATCTTTTAGCTTCCAAATGCTCGAATCTTTAATAAGATTTTGCCACATCCAACTAACCAATAAAGAAGGTTGGCAAGATAATATTCTCCACAAGAGCTTCAAGCAACAGACATTATTCGCTTCGCTTAGAGACTTAATTCCAAGGCCCCTTTCAGAAAATGGGAGGCAAACATCATTCCATGAGAGCTTAACCTTGTTAGAATTCAATGCAGGTCCAGACAAAAGAAACGCAGAACAAAGCTTGCTTATCTCATTAATACACCTTTTTGGTAAGCGAAATACAGCCATCCAAAAGTTAACCAGACTCATTATCACATATTTACGAAGTTGAAGTCTACCACCATAAGATAAAAGTGAATGGTCCAAGAACAAAACTTACATCTAATCTTCTCAACAAGAATAGAGTAATCATCTTTTGTCATGCATTTCGTCATCAAGGGAAGGCCCAAGTACCGTAAAGGTAGATTGCCATGTGAGAAAGCAAACCTTGTAGAAATGTCGGCTCGTGAATGAATCAACCTCCCCCCAAGATATATTGTTGATTTCTCCATGCTAATTTTCAAGCCTGATTTCGAAGCAAAATTATTGAAGATTGTAACAATACCCTCTATCAAACGATTACTACCATCAACAAAAATCATGAGATCATCAGCAAAACAGAGATGAGTAAGCTGAATATTTTTGCAACGAGGATGATAGCCTATAGACTGTTTCACAGCTCCCTTATCAATTAAATGCGAAAGAACATTCATACAAATTACAAACAAATAAGGCGATATAGAGCAGCCTTGTCGAAGACCTCGCTTACTCCCAAAATAACCGACCAACTCACCATTAACCTGAACTGAAAAGGAAGCTGATGAAATACAAAGACGAATCCAATGAATAAATGTTAGGGGAAAGTTCAAAGCCTGGAGAATATTCAGCAAGAAATCCCATTGAACCGAGTCAAAAACCTTTGCTATATCAATCTTGAGAGCACATCGTAAGGCGAGTGTATCCTTGTGTTAGTCTTTCACAATTTCCGACGCAAGCAGGACATTCTCCATAATTAGTATTTCACTCACAAAAGCCGATTGATTTAAAGAAATAATGCGAGGGAGCAACTTCTTTAAACGATTAGGAAGGATCTTCGACACCACTTTATAAATGACATTGCAACATGCAATCGGCCGATAGTCCTTCATTTCTAGAGCATCCTCTTTCTTGGGAATCAGAGCCAAAATTGTAGAATTATTTCCCTGAGGAAGAAATCTTTTTTGGAAAAAAGATTGGACCGCTGCAACAAAATCATTACTAATTAAATCCCAAGCTGATTAAAAAAATTCCACTGTGTAACCGTCTGGCCCTGGAGATTTATTATTTGGCATCTTGAAAAAAGTTGTCTGAATCTCCTCCCGAGATACAACTGCAACCAACAAGTTTGACTCCTCCTCTGAACAACTAAAGCTCAACAAACGGCGAAGATCATCCGTTGCCATACCAACATAATCGGAAGGCTGAAAATTAAGAAACTCTTCGAAGAAACGAGATGCTTCTTGTAGAATGTCCGATTTTTCCTTTAGCAAGTTACCATTTAAGTCCCTTATCTCCATTATACCATTAGAAGCTCTTCTCTGATTAATTGAATGATGAAAATATGTATTGTGTTTATCTCCACCCTCCTCCAAATCGGCTAAGTGCTGCCATTTTGATTGAGTAGCTGCCTTTTCATCCATTTTTTCCTCCGTGGGAGAGACCAAAGTCGCTTCCTGCTTCATACATAAATCATCAAAAGCATCCTTTGTTCTTTTCGATAAATCGCCCAATTTTACTTTGGCTAATCTTCGCATCGGCTCTTTTAGCAGCTTTAGTTTTTTCGAAAAACGAAACATGGCCGAAATTGACACAAAAAGCGGACTAGTTGACTGCTAGAAACTCTCAACCTCGGCGTGAAACTATGGGAGAGTTGGAATAACATTTACGAATTTAAATGGCCGGCTAGTAGAAATTTAATTTTCTACGAGCATAAGTCTACCCTTTAAGTGATCAGAACAACCTCTTGACTCGGAAACAGAATACGAATTAGCATAAACCGCTGACCATAAACCTGTCAAGCTTTCGACAAATCAAGCCTTCCCTTCTCTTATTACACCATGTGAAACGAGGAGCCTGATAAGCCAAATCTGTTAGAGAACAAAACCGGACCAAATCCTAAAACTCTCTCACTCCCGAAAGCACACCACTATAGAAATTAGAATGATCCTCCACTTCGAACGTCTCATTAATATCACCCAAGGTTTATTTTTGAACATAGGGGAAGTGTGATGATTTCTCAAGTCCTCCCATAAAACTCGTCTATCCTCCATGAAGTTTGAAGCATAAACAAAGGAAACCAAAAACTCCTGATCAGTCCCATCAAGTAACACTAAATAGGTAGCTATTTGATCGCTCTTAAATACCGGATTGACCCTCACTTTATTACTCCATACAACCCATAAACGCCCCAAACGATGGTGTTCATAGTTTGTAATAAAAGACCAGTCTCGACAAATGAAAGAAATAATAGACAAAGCATGAGATTCCTTCACTCGTGTTTCCAAAAAACAACCAAACTCTAGCAAACTCTGAGAAAGCCAGTTCCGAATAATTATTTGTTTACTCTTTTTATTAAGTCTACGAACATTTCAGAAAAAACCGACCATTAATTTTTCTTGTGAGAGTTTTTCTTCCCCCCCAACCTACCAGTGAGTTGAGTCCCTTTTTTCCCCAAAGTACCAGACTGCAAATGAGTTGCATGTCGAGTCGTTGGACGAATACCAACATCCGTTGCAGCAATTGTTGGATAATTAATTTCGACATTGTTTTCTTCGGCCAAAATCTCATCAAAAGACAAAGCTGCATAACGAATGGGAGAGATGCGAGTCTCATCATTAGAACTGTGAATCTCAGATTTCTTACCAACTTTGGAAGGTGATATCCATTCTGAATTAGACTTAGAAGGGGCTGAAATCAAACTCTGTTTAATCGGTGATGTTGGTTTTGGCGAGGAGGCAACATCTAGTGCTTCCCCACGTCTAACCAAACGAACTGGAGACCCGTTGACAATGATTGGCGATGAAACAACAATTTTTAGTCCAAATAGGCATTGATTTTAGTCCGGGCAAAGTTTCCTCGCTTACTGGCCCGTACGGTGTAACCATCATATGTTTATCTGCTATATTTCACATTCCCCTACGTAAAATACATTCGCGAGCAGACTTATCCCGTATTCTGAATTTACTGGTTTTATCATTCCCAACAAAAGCATCAATACGGGCTGACTTATCTCCATAAGTCCAACTTTTATTCACTATCATGTAAACTTTCGCAATGTGTGGGGCTTATTTGGAAACTGACCTACCACCAAATCATCTCACAATGGAGTAACATCAGTCAAAATGTCTTCCGGAATACGTCCAACCTCTTGACCATTAATCACTTCAGTTTCAATTATATGTCTCGCAAACGAAGTGTCCCCTTGAGACACTGTAAGATACGAACGATTTTCAGGGACAACAGATTTGTTTTGAGACACCAAAGTAGGCTTCAACACTGGATTCATCTCTTGATTATTCGCCATAACTGAATCTTCCACACGTACGTTCTCAGCCAGATCAGAGTCCGGATGAGTTATAACTTCTTTAGACACAAGGTTTGATATCATATTAGAAACCATTGGATGGAAGCAAAAACTTGATAGGAGAATTTTATGCCTCTTCACAGGTTTCACCCGAGAGATAAATCTCGAGAGTTTAACCCACAAAACCGCAAGTGCACGGTTAAATACAATTGTAGTAATACGGGGTCGATCCACAGGGACTGTGAATAACACACAGATAATACAAGAGTAAATCTAATCTAAGCGTAAATATAGAAGTTGGGGGTATTTCTTAATCTAATATGTGTAAAATAAATAAAAGCATAAAATAAATAAAGTAATAAATCTATACTAAGAAAACAGTAAATAAACTAAACTAAACATGAACTAAATAAACATTAAATAATCCTAAACTAATATTTACACATACTTGGGTGATAGTCTAAATCAGGAAACCTAAGTTTAGAATTCATATTTTATCTAAATAATTTATATTTGTCATTCTAGGGATTTTCCATGTCTTGCTAATCCACTCTAGTGGTATGCTAGACTCTATATCCAGATCCACTCTCGTGATAAACTGGATATACATTTCATACAATCCCATCATCGAATACCAAGTATCCTTAAACTCTCGCCTCAACAATACAAAGTGAGTGATAGATTTGTTTCTAAAGTACAACCCACTCTCGTGGAGAAATACTCCTAAAATATTCAATCTAACTTGGCCAAAGCCAGATCTATAATTAATTCTATCAAACAACAAAGTCAACACTAGCTATGACTCTCTAGTATGCAGAAATGAAGGTTAATTCATTCTCGTGGCATCAAACACTTCTAAATAGACAACCACATCTACTAGATTCAGTTGTACTCTTAAGTATCTCCCATGAGAGAATATTCAGCATTAAAGTGCATACTAAAGTAGGTAGATCGGTTAAATACAGTAATGAACTCTAAAACATAGATCCCATCACCGACGACCACCCTAGTGGTCTAAAAGATCTACTCTAAAACAGAAGAGAAAAAGTAAAAATAAAAACTCTTTATTAGATATGAAATAGTGGCTATAAAGATAAGAGATGTGTATCTAGGGTATGAAAAGTTGTCTATCTATCTAGTGAGATTACAAGTGATTATATAGTATTATGGTTTCTTAGATCTCTCCATTTCGTTCTTATCTTGTTCTTGGAAGTCTAAAACTCGAAATGACAAGTTGCCCGAATCATATCTTGCCACATAAGGATTTTTCCATTTTTTTCGGAGGCCAGCATAGACCCTGCTAGGGTCGATATTGAGCTCCTTTCTCTGACAGATTGATTTTTCCTTTCAGGAAATTCTTTGGGCATGATATCAACCCCCACAGGTCGATATTGGGGTCGATATTGTCCTCTCCTGACTCTGTGAAATCCTTCTCCGAATGTGTACGATCCAAGCAATGTCACCAATCTTCCCGAAGGCTTTAGTAGGCTCCAAAAATATCTCAAAAACTCATGTTTAGCTCCAAGTACCTAAAAACATATAATCTCATGCAAAAACACTAATACCACACTAAATGTTAGCTATAAAAGCCAAAACTAACTTATTTTAATGCATAAAAACATGTAAAATATGATGCTATCAATGGAAGAACTTGCCTTTTTCTCCAAGTCTCCTGAAAACATTTTAGCCACAGTAGAAGCCGTATAATCATCCGACAACCCCAAGGCCGATACACTACCTTCTGCATCCGGGTCTGAGCCAGACACAACCAGAGTAGATGATATTGCCTCCTTCATGATATGTCTGCATTTTAAATGGTTTTAGCTTGCATAATTCATACATTTAGCCTTGTCTAATAGCATATTCTTAGCATTTGTCTCTAGTTTTGCATACTTAGAGTGTTTTGCATTAGGTTTGCATGCATTTACCATTTTGGAGCTGTTTCAGGTGCATTTAAGGGATTTTGGACATGTTGGAGCTTGTAAGCGGCAAGTAGCTCGAGCCAGATGGTCGAGCGAGTGCATTCTGCACAAAAAACTGCACTATTCACCCAGCTCGACTAGGGAGCTCGAGTTGGGAGGTCGAGCTCACATAAAAATGCAATCATGAAGTCTTCTAGCCTAGCTCGACCATGGGTGGTCGAGATAGCACATCGAGCTGAAGATAAAAATCAAGTCTTGAAGTTTTTTGGAGCCAGCTCAACCACATAAGGTCGAGCAACTAGGCCGAGCTGCAGAATAAAAATGCAATCTTGAAATTTAGCCAGCTCGACCACAGCACTCGACCACCCATGGTCGAGTGCCCCCAAAAATTTGTCTATTTTGTCTTTTTGTGATTTAGGATTTCTATCTCTTAGTATAAATACCCTGTAATCACTTAACACTAATTAACTCGTTTTAAGCTTTCTTCATCTGTTCTTGCTTTCTGGATCCTGTAACTTTGAATCTACTTGTTATTTTTGTTTAAATCTTTCTAATCTATCTATTCTCTTCTTTATCTTTCTGATTATGAAATTTTTATGATTTCTGGGTTTATGATTTTGGTGTTCTTTATGAGTTCTGAGTAGTCATTAGGGTTCTTAAGGATGGGATAAATTAGGTGTGGAATCTTGGTCTCCTGGGTGGTTTAAGTGTAGATTGCTTGATTTCCCTTTTGGATTAGTGTTCTTAATGCTAATTACTCTCTGATCAATTGAAATTAGAACTTGGGTATTTCCACACCCAGAATGTGTTTGATGAAATGCCTGACAGAACTAATTCCAGAGATTTACATTCCTAGCCTAAGGGATTAGTTGTCTAGGGTGTTTATTGGCTTTATTAAACTGAATCTTAATGCCTACTAAGCTAGATTTCGCTAAGGGATAAGGTCTGGAACTAGATTAGCGTGAGGTTATTTATCATGGGAATGAACTTGACTGCTTTTGAATTTAATGTCTAGGGAATAGCTTGATTGAGTTTGTTAAACCATCCAGGTTGATTAAGAGGATACACCAAGTCAATTACCCCATCCTTAGGAGTTTCTTTTGCTTGATTGATTTATGTTGCTCTGCTATTGATTTCTGTTGCTCTGCTATTGCTCTGTTTTGCTAGGAGTCTCTGTTTTGCTAATTTGCTAGTTGCCTATAGTCTCTGTTTTCTTGCTAGGAGTCTCTGTTTTTAGTTTCTGTTTAGGTTGATAGATTCACATCTTATTGCTTGCTTGGCTTGACTTAAACTGTTTGATTGCATCCTTTCTAGTTAATATTGCACCCATTTGGATTGATACTTTATTGTACTACAATGACATAATAGTACGTTAGGAATTGACATATATCAATTTGACGTATATCAATTTGGCGCCGTTGCTAATTGGGTGTTTGTTTGTTACATTTAGGATTTCAGACCTCTTAAGATCAAGTTCGTTTAATTTCTACTTTGGTTATTCACTTTCTGGGTTTCCTGTGTTTTAGGGTACAACTCGATCGATCAACTCGGTCTACAGCTCGAGTCATACCTCTGTTTCATCCCTATGCACCTATGGAGCCCCCACAACCACCTTGTGCACATGGACAACATGAATAACCCCATGTTGCACAAAAGCGCTGTTTCTGATGAAATGATGAGCAAGGAAATACAGGCTATGCATGAGAAGCTCGATGAGTTAATTCTTACTCAATAGAAGCAACAACTCCAGACCACGCCTTTTACTCCTACAATCAGAATCAAAGGTTTATTTCTCAACAGCAATATCAACGAGGAAACCTGTAGTAGCAATATGTCCAGAGCACGCCTTTTATTCCCTACAATCAGAATCACGGGTTTGCTCATCAACAGCAATTTCATGGCGGTTATCAGTAATAGCCAGTAATCAATGCTCCTGATCTCGAAATCAAGGCTATGCTCTAACAATTTCTACAAGGCCAAGCAACCTACAATGATATCATCTTGGGGAGTCTCAGCGAGATCACTACACGAACAGAGCAACCCACAATCACTGAGGTCAGTGACGTTCAGGTTGGGGAGGTTTTCTGTGAAAAATCAACACAGGAAGACAGACTCGATGTGCTAACTCGACCTGGTGATAGAGTCAAGCCAACTTCTGCTGAAAAATCATTTATTTCCAAGAAGAATGAAACGCTCTATGTTCCTCCTCCATACAAGCCACCACTTTCATTCCCAGGAAGAAGCAAGAAGGAGTCCATGGAGAGGTATAAGGAAATCTCTGTAAAGCAACTGATGGAAATTAAGGTCCATATGCCTCTGATAGATGAGTTCAAGCTTATACCTCCACATCTTAAGTTTCTGAAGGAAGC
Organism: Boechera divaricarpa; assembly: GCA_026770425.1. Taxonomy (NCBI): domain Eukaryota; kingdom Viridiplantae; phylum Streptophyta; class Magnoliopsida; order Brassicales; family Brassicaceae; genus Boechera; species Boechera divaricarpa. Next base: position 17,036,600 of record CM049190.1, read on the forward strand.
AGTAATAGAGAAGAATGCTTAAGCCAAGGATGAACTCCTCCTAGAAGCTGAAGAGTGTATAAAAGAGTTTGAATTTCTTCTTAGATGCACAGTTGATGAGAATTGTGTGATAAGATACGCAGAACAAGTCAAACCAGTGGTAATCATGATTAGTTCAACCAAGAGCAATGGAGAAGTAGTAGGTGTGGTTGGAACAACATATGAAGATCCTTGTGAAGGTGTTATGGTTGTAGAATGCATAGTTGACAAGCACCTTGATATAACCTTCACCTATGAAGTGAGCATTTATGAACCGAGGAAGATACCCTTTGAGGAGATAAGGTTAAAAGAGTTTAGGGGATGGTTCTACGATGAGTATGATCCGGGTGATACATGGACTCATCTCATTAGAAGCAAGCCGAAGTCAAGCTTAGTGACTATAAACAAGCTCACTTGGGAGGAAGTCCCATGTCTATCCCTGTATATAATGCTTTAATTTTCTTTTAAATCGTCGTTTCAATATGCTAATTCGTATTTTTGGCTTGCTGGTATGATTGCAGGAGAGAATGAGCATTAAATCATGAAGAAAAGAAGGAGAAGAAACAAAGTGTGTCTGACTGGACCAACCAGCTCGACCAGGGTGGTAGAGTCAGTGGTCGAGTCAAGCTCCCACGCTGCATACACCAGAGAAAGCATGGAGGATTCAATCTCCTCTTTCTTCTCCAACCCTTGAGGTACCTGTTCTATCCATTTTTGTATACATCATTTGCATTTCTTTCTTGTTCTTTGTTGTTTCTTAAACCTTCTTTCTAAATTTTTATTACACAAGAGACTGTGTAATTTAAGTTTGGGGGAAGGGTTAAGATGTGTTTGATTTGTTTTCTGTGTTCTTATTTTTACTTTGTGCATAGTTGAGTCTGCATGCATCTAAGGCATAGAAAAACCAAAAAAATCTTGGAACTTTTTCGAAAATGATTACAAAAACAGAGTGTTCATGTAGTTGCATTTACATTTTAGGATTGAGTCTAGATTATTTTCATATAGGGTTGTTGCATATGCATAGGGGATTATGATGATTATAACCTTGCAAGCTTGCTAATTTAATATGATAATCTCAATGCCCTCGTTTCTAGTTGTCTAAATGCATTGTTAATGAACTTGAAGTAAGACTGCACCATACTTTGAATGCACAACTAGATTATGTCTCAATTGAAGCATGCTGTGATTTGATATCATTCTTTATCTATTTGAACCTGAACTTGACTTATAATTATCATGTCTATGCTGCATTTGAACTCATGGATACCATATACATACTTGAATTTTCTTTCACCTGTTTACCACTCTTGCTAATCCAAGTAGTTGTTCTCATCATTAGAACAGATTTACCATGACCTTAGCCTAGCCTTCTTTCAAGCCATGATATTATTTTGTTGAGTGTGTGAGGCCTCTTTCTGAATAAGCTTGGTAGAAAGTGTTAGGTTTGAGCCGACAAGGATAGAATCTCATGTAGCTCTGGTTTGCAATTTTCGAATCAGAGAGGACTAGGTGAGATCTTGATCATTGGGTATGGGTTTGGTTCTGTGAAAAGAAAGAAAGAAAACTTGGAGAAAGATGAAAGAAAAAGGTTAAGAGTTCTTAGGAGAGGAATAATCTGAAAGTGTATAAATCTAATAAAAGATTAAGGGGTGTTCTCAGTATAAGAAAAGAAAGGCAATAAGCTTAAAGTCTGAAAAACATAGAAAAAGCCTAAGCTGGTAGTAAAAAAAAAAAACAATAAGAAGAACCCCAATCCGCTAGAAGTATAAAGAACCTCTCCAAGAACAAGAACAAAAAGAAAAACATGAGTCTGATCCAAGAAAAGTTCAAGGCAAAACGCCTGAGGGTTAAAGGTAGAATTAGGATGACTTTCTGGGTTTAGAACTAGGGTTTAAGAACACTTATGAATGGTTGGGTAGATGAGAATCTATTCTTGTATGCATAGGTTGGTTCTTACCTTTAGCATTCTACTGAAGCTCATTCCTTTTCTTGAGAGATCCCTGCTTTGAAATGATTAACCATATGGAAGGGACCATCTTTGTCTCTTGACCTTACCCTTAGCCAAATGAGTTCATTGAATGTGAATAGCTTGATTCATGGTTTCTGCTTAATTGAATGTTAAAGGGAATGATGGATTTGAATGCATGTCCAGGTTGAGACTTGATTGAAATTATGCTGTGAAGAGTATGGCTAAATTTTTTAAGTAGAGTTCATATACTTTGCATTCTAGAACTAGCAACTTGGACATTGAGATCATCTGTTATATCTGCAAGCTTTGGTTCTGAATCCCCATTTTCAAACCTCTTCTCCATTCTTATTCTTCTGTTTGCTTGAGGGCAAGCAAAGACTAAGTTTGGGAGAATTGATATGTCTGCATTTTAAATGGTTTTAGCATGCATAATTCATACATTTAGCCTTGTCTAATAGCATATTCTTAGCATTTGTCTCTAGTTTTACATACTTAGAGTGTTTTGCATTAGGTTTGCATGCATTTTGCATTTTAGAGCTGTTTTAGGTGCATTTAAGGGATTTTGGACATGTTGGAGCGCTTGTAAGCGGCAAGCAGCTCGAGCCAGATGGTCGAGCAAGTGCATTCTGCACCAAAAACTGCACTTTTCACCCAGCTCGACCAGGGAGCTCGAGTTGGGAGGTCGAGCTCACATAAAAATGCAATCATGAAGTCTTCTAGCCTAGCTCGACCATGGGTGGTCGAGCTAGCACATCGAGCTGAAGATAAAAATCAAGTCTTGAAGTTTTTTGGAGCCAGCTCGACCACATAAGGTCGAGCAACTAGGCCGAGCTGCAGAATAAAAATGCAATCTTGAAATTTAGCCAGTTCGACCACAGCACTCGACCACCCATGGTCGAGTGCCCCCAAAAATTAGTCTATTTTGTCTTTTTGTGATTTAGGGTTTTTATCTTTTAGTATAAGTATCCTGTAATCACTTAACACTAATTAACTCGTTTTTAAGCTTTCTTCATCTGTTCTTGCTTTCTGGATCCTGTAACTTTGAATCTACTTGTTATTTTTGTTTGAATCTTTCTAATCTATCTATTCTCTTCTTTATCTTTCTGATTATGCAAGTTTTTATGATTTCTGGGTTTATGATTTTGGTGTTCTTCATGAGTTCTGAGTAGTCATTAGGGTTCTTAAGGATGTGATAGATTAGGTGTGAAATCTTGGTCTCCAGGGTGGTTTAAGTGTAGATTGCTTGATTTCCCTTCTGGATTAGTGTTCTTAATGCTAATTACTCTCGGATCAATTGGAATTAGAACTTGGGTATTTACACCCAGAAGGTGTTTGATGAAATGCCTGACAGAACTAATTCCAGAGATTTACATTCCTAGCCTAAGAGATTAGTTGTCTAGGGTGTTTATTGGCTTTATTAAACTGAATCTTAATGCCTGCTAAGCTAGATTTCGCTAAGGGATTAGGTCTGGAACTAGATTAGCCTGAGGTTATTTATTATGGGAATGAACTTGACTGCTTTTGAGATTAATGTCTAGGGAATAGCTTGATTGAGTTTGTTAAACCATCTAGGTTGATTAAGAGGATACACCAAGTCAATTACCCCATCCTTAGGAGCTTTTCTTGCTTGATTGATTTATGTTGCTCTGCTGTTGCTCTGTTTTCGTTCTGTTTTGCTAGGAGTCTCTGTTTTGCTAATTTGCTAGTTGCCTATAGTCTCTGTTTTCTTGCTAGGAGTCTCTGTTTTTAGTTTCTGTTTAGGTTGATAGATTCACATCTTATTGCTTGCTTGGCTTGACTTAAACTGTTTGATTGCATCCTTTCTGGTTAATATCGCACCCATTTGGATTGATATCTTATTGTACTACAATGACATAATAGTACGTTAGGAATTGACATATATGAATTTGACGTATATCACTTCACCATCACATCTGAACCAAGCGCCGCTTTAACAGAAATTTCGCCACACCTGAAGGAACATCACCTGCAAACCGTCCCAAAGAGAGAGAACCAACCTCCGCTGCCGGTGAGAAGGTTGGGGGACCGTCATAGCACCGGAAACCAGCGAGGAAAAAACCCTAGCTTGATCGCCTTCAGAATCGCCAAAAACCGCCTCTCCACTTTTTTCGGATCTGTTGTTAAAATATTAGAGATGACCCATTAAACGATTTGTTCAAACTAAAGGAGCAGATTTATCCCAATCAATTCTACATAAGATAATCACTCCATAAATAATTATATAGTTTTGAAAATTTAATTAGTTTATAAGTACTTTTGGAATCATTACACAAATATAAAATACACCGATATACATTTAGTTTATAAGTAGAATTTTATTTGATAAACAAACGGTTATTACAAATATTTAATATTTAATTATTATTTACGTATAATTTACAGAATAATATTTAATTATTATTTATGTATAATTTACAGAATAATTTTTTCTTGAAACTGATATTTTTCAAACTGTTAAATATCTTGAAAGATATAATTTTGAAAGTGATATGATATTCTTCCAACTGATATTACAAACATTACCCAAAAAAAACAAGCCGGTTTACGTCTCTTTTCCTAAGTACGTTCTTAAACCGACGTAAAAAAGTAAAAATTTGATTGAATTTGCGTCGTTTTATTAACCAACTTAACCTTCTAACTTATAACAATAATTTAAAAATTATCTTTTAGATATGAGTCTACGACGTTTCCAAAATATGAGCATCTTTCAACTTTCTTAAAAACTCAAAATTCAGAGAACACATCTAAGCTTCTGGACAATTTTGGCCTCCGATTCCACTCGAATCACTCTTCTTTCTACTGAGATTCTAGAGTAAAAGATGTAGAATTATATCTCAATTTGATGTTTTTTTTTTTTTTTTTTTTTTTTTTTTTTTTTTTTTTATTTTTTTTTTTTTTTTTTTTTTCTGTCTCGATAAGGTTTATGGTAGATCTTCTAAACATTTCGTTGTGTTTTTGTAACAGTTCAGTATCTATTTATGTATAAGAATGCGTTTGCTGCCTTATGCTTCTCACGCGGCTCTGTTGCAGCTTCTCCTCGAGTTTCCGCAACATCTCTCGGTCTGAGTGTTCCGTGCCATTTCGTGTAAAACTCAATCTCGGTGAAGAGATGCATGCAGCCACCAATTGTCCTTGTCCAGCAACTCTGATTCTTCCACCTATATATGGATCCACACCTAACCGTCAATAACAAGACATGACTTGGTCAATATCTACAATTCTACATATTTAATTAAGGGACTACTAGACGCAACAGAGAGTTACCACATAGCATTGTTGCTGATCGTCATCAGACAACCATTATAATTTGAGAGACCTAATTAAGAATTTAATTTGTTTTGATCACCACTTATCTATCTCTCTCGTTTCTTGTATCGATTTTTTTTTAATGTATTTATTCTTTTATTTATTTTGTTGTCACCACTTTTTATATTGAGTGATATTTTACGTATATTAGTCTAATTTCTTTTGTTGTCATTACTTATCTCGTCTTATTAACAAGTAAAAAAATATATTTTCTTTATTAACGAAGGAAATGACCTCTCCTAGCTTATCTGGGGTAGTAATTTTTTATTATTATGTTATTTAGTTTATCTAATTACAAATCATAATCATAGATTCATGCGTAAAACGATTTAGAAAGAATTTGTATTCTTAACCAATAAGGCATATATAAGATTGCATACGTTCGAGCAGAAAAATATTAATGAGTTTAGAATCTATGATTATGATTTGTAATTAGAGAAACTAAATAAAATAATAATAAAAATTACTAAATAAAATAATAATTATATAATAAAAATATTAATGAGTTTAGAATCATTTCTTTTCTTAGCTTGTTATTTGCAAGTATTAAGTATAGCGTATGATTGAGGAGATATATATGTTATGTATATATATATATATATATATATGTCATTTTAGGATCTATTCCTTTCTTGTTATTTGCTTATGAGCAAGAATCTTTTGCTTGTTACAAAATTTAACAGAAAATTAACGTACGAACTAAGTTGGTATAAATACAATGATCGACGTCCTTGATACCATCACAAACATTCATCACCATGATTAGAGCAAACTTACCAAGTCACGAACACCCTTTATACCCTTCGCTGTGGGTTCACAGTTGTTATGGTTGCGGTGGAAAAGGTGGTGGCAACAAAGATGGTTATCGTTGCTATCAGTGTAGAATATCTTTTCACAAAGAATGTGCAGAGTCATCTTTAGAGATCAACCACCCGTCTCATCCTGAACACCCTCTACACCTCTCCTTTTCCAAGTGGCGGTACTGTAAGTTATGTGAACAATAGGTGTACAAAATGTTTTATTATTGTCCCATATGTGATTTTGTTGTCGATACGGCTTGTGCCAGAAATCCCAGAAATCCACCATCGGATGTAATTGAATATCCCAAATCCCATGAACATTCTCTTGTCCGCCACACGAATGAGAATTGTGAAACATGTGATTTTTGTGAAGAGTATTTGCGTAGCATGTATCTTTACAAATGTTCTCAGTGTCAATTGAAATTACACTTTGAATGTTCTAAGCTTTCTTTTGATATAAACTATCCTTGTCACTCTAAACATCCCCTTAAGTTTTTTACACGCGAAGAACATCATTTCTCTGATGGGAAATGTCGTATATGTGGTAAGCAAATTAGGGAATAGATTTTATCATTGTTCGATATGTAAATTCAGTGTGTATGTTGCTTGTGTGAGGGATCCACCACCACTTGCAGTCTAATTTGCTAAGGCTCATGAACATCAACTCAACCTTTTGCCAAGGCGTATGTCTTTTAGTTGTGATGCTTGTGGGATGAATGGTGATCGAAGTCCTTACTCATACCAACAATGTGATTTCATGATCCATCAAAGTTGTATTGACTTGCCAGAAATCATCAACATCAATCGTCACGAGCATCGTCTTTATAGGCGTATTCATCTTAATTAGTCCTGGAAGTTGGGTATGCCGAGTTTGTTATCAAAAATTTGATTGGTCCCATGGGGCATATTATTGCTTGATTTGTCATAATTACTGTGCCATTCATTCTCGATGTGCAATACGAGATGATGTCTGGGATAAGTTAGAAGGATACCTGAAGAAACTCAAGATATTGAACCGTTTGAGGTGATAGATGCAAACCTCATGTCATTTTAGTCACGAGGAACATTATTTAAACTCAACACGGAAAATATCGTTTGTGGTCGAAACATTCGTTGTGCATATGTCGTTTAAAACTCTAAGATGTCGTTACACGACGCTATTTCGTTGTTTCGGTTGTGGCAACTATTCATCTGGTTTCAGGTATACCAACATTAAGGGCTTTACATGTGGCGCACTTTCTGAATCTGTCATCCATGAAAGTCATCAATGCCCACAAGTATACTTGTACTATAATAACCACAAGAATCCGAAGATATGTAACGTTTGCAGTAAGGAGACAATCACAACATCTGTATGCAGTAAGAAGATATGTAAATGTAATTTTGCAATAGATAAAGGATATGTTGTTTTGCCTAAAACAACAGAGCATTGGTATGATGAGCATCTTCTCTGTTTATGCTATGAAAAAAAATATGAGTGGAGGATATTGGGTGTGATATATGCGAGAAATAAATATATAACGTGAAGTGGTGCTACACATGTGACATTTGCTGTGTCACTTTTCATATGTTCTCGGCGACTTCTCGTTATTAATGCATGGACGTATAATCATATACATGAATAGTATTAATGCCAGATTCAAAGTGATGCAAACCAATCCTGGTTTCTTACCACGTTGCGATATTTGTCATTCTCGACGAGTAGGTCCCCTTGTTTTAAAAAAAATTTCTTCAAAAAAAGTATATATTCATTTGTTCTATAGTGTGTTTTGAATATAAATTCAACATTGTTATGAACCTTCTTCCCTCTCTTTAGTTCTCTGTATTAAAGCTCTGCTCTCTCTTCTTCAAAATATATTCTCAGATTTAAACTCAATGTAATAGAAAGAGTCAAGCTTTATTCAATGGAAATGACTTTTACAGAGAATTGATTATATTAACACAAGCAGGAAAAACGATTTCACTTAGCTCTCTCTCACCAAGCTTTGTACCTCTAGCCTAATGCTAGCTAATATGTGACAGTTGTTACCCTTTTCTCTCTTCTCAGGTTTCATCCGAGTGCTACTAGAGAGTAGTCTTGAGAGTTTAACCCGATGTGACCGCAAGTGCACGGTTTAGGTGCAATTGTAGTACATACGGGATCGATCGACAGGGACTGAGAATAACACACAGAGAATACAAGTCTAAATCTAATCTAAGCAAAATAATGGAGATATAGGGTTTGGTTCCTAAAGACTAAGAGCATAAAGTAATCAAAGCAAGAAAGACATAAATGAATCTAACAATATTAAATAAACGATTATTATGATAACAAAGGATTTCAGGAAATCTATGTCTAAGATTCATGTTTATAACCTATATGTAATTGTTTGTCAATGTAGAGATTTCAATGGCTAGTCCACTCTCATGGCATGTTAGTCACTATGTGAGACCGACTCTCTTGGCGATCTTGCACACAATCCCATCATCGATTATAAAGTATCCCAAACACTTGTTAGGCGAAATACGAAGTTCTTGATAGACTTATTTCTCGAGCACAACCGACTCTCGTGACGATGCACTCCTAAGACCTTTAACCTAATTTGATCAGAGCTAGACTAGCAGTACGCTTATCTATCAAGCAACAAACATATCGAACATAGCTAATACGCCCTAATATGCAGATCTGAAGCCTCAACCAAAGCTTGTGGCGCTAAGAACTTCTAATCACTCAACCACACCTACTAGATTCGGTTGTGCACTTAAGCATCTCCTATAAGAGAGAACTTAGCATTAAGAGTGCATATAAGGTAGCTAGATCGGTTAAAAACAAAAAAACAACAATTGAACCCTAAGCATAGATCCCATCATCGATTATCACTCCAATGATCCAAAGGATCCACTTGCTCATCCCTCTGTGGGTGACAACAGAGAATGAGTTTGGGAACATAACTATAACAATAAATAAAGCAATAATGAAGAAGAACACAATACTAAATAAGAAGAACAATATATATTAATGCATAAATAATAAGTAAACATAAGGACAATGTGTTTCTCTCATGGAGATGTGTGCAAAACACACATCTTGTCTCTCTCTCCCTAAAATGTCTCACATCTCTCTCTTATGTTTGGGGGCTAGTTTACAAGGCACTTATATAGTGCTAAGGTTGCTGGAACAAACAAGTTGTAAAGAGATAAGTTTCCTAAAGCGTAAAACCAAAAATAGGGAGTTTCCTTTATTCTGAATCGCCAAATCGTTGAGTTTCCTTTTTCTTCTGGATGAGCATCGGACATGTCTGGTCGATGTGATTGGTCAATGTGTATCTCTGAGAGTGCATCGACCATGGTCGATGCTTTGAGACTTTATCGGGCGTGTCTGGTCAATGTATTGGTCGGTGCTACTGGCCAAAACAGTTTTAAGGATTTGCATCGACCTGGTCTGGTCGATGCACTCTATCATTGCTTGGCTGTGCAACTCTAAGGAAACCTTCCGTGTTCATTTGCTATCCATAGTACGTAACTCCAACATTCCCATAGGCATTTAGAACTCTTAAACACTCCAAACACTAGTGTTGCATCAAGTATCTAGAATTACATAAGTTTATGAAAATGCACTAAAAGTAGTCCTAAATGATAGTTATAATACATGATATTAATCAATATGAATACGTAAAAACATGTAAATATGAGCTCTATCAACTCTACCAGTCTTATCCTTTGCTTATCCTCAAGCAAACAAAAGCTAAGTTAGTGAAGTCATCCTAAGATAAGGAGAGTGAATGTGTACCTTGTGCCATTGTTGTGCTAATGCTCTTTGACCAAATGGGAACGGAACGATCTCTAATGTACTACATGTACTTCACCATAAGCATAACAACACACCTTAATTCGAAGCCACATCCCTCGTCGAACTTAGACTCCTCATTGTTGATTTCCCTTATTCAGTTTAAGCGTGAGATTTTGACTTGGGATTATCGATCAAAGGACGTAAGTACTTATTCTTTCGGATTTCTATAAGCTCAAGACCATCTCGGTACAATTCCTTTTTTCTCCCTTTTCTCACTTCAAGGTCGATCAATTTTTTCCTACTTTTCTTAGATATTATTTTATTGTTTTCTTCCCCATGAGACACGAATGTTAAAGGTGGTAGCCTATAACACTCGGTTCACTTCTTTATTGACTATATCCTTTTCTTTTTCTTTTCTTATTGAAAGGAAGAAAGAAGAGAATCGTACTCACATAGACGTGCCTTGCAGGGTCTCATAGAGGTGTCACGTCCAATGTAGAAAATAAACGCTACTCGCGATTGACTCTGGCGACTTATAGTGTGGCCGCTCTATTTTGCGACTCTAGAGTGACAATTACGTTACTAATTAGGGACATCTAACAATCAGTCTCAGATTAATTGCAAATATGTATAAATAAAAAGGTGTATCAACTTAGTCGCATATTTGCATGTATTTAGCGACTGCACTTGGACGCTATTCCAAAGCATTATAAATCGTCCTGCATTAGACGCAACAAAAAACGAGTTACATGTAAGTCGCTAAAGTTGGAACTGAGTTGCGACGCCGAATATTTTGGTAATAAACTAATTCTCTGCTCGGATCATTTTATTTTCTCTGCAACTAAACCAGAGACAGCGAGTGGTGCTTGTAGGGTAGATCTAAAACCTATCTCGTGGCCTATCTTTGTTTTGGTAAGGTTCCTTCACTTTTAAGATTATTGATGAGAAGATGTCAATTTCATCCAACTTCTATTATATCCCCGTCGGTGGTAATTGGTTAAACAATTTTTGTTCCACAGGGACCTGTTCTTAAAAGGTCTAAAGACGCCTTCAAAGAGGTCCTCTAAAAGAGGTATGGTCTTCTTAGTTGATCTAATTGTTGTACTCTTCCGATTGAAATGGGTATGTGACAAATCGTAACTCGTTTGAACCTTGTACACTCAAATTTTATTAGGTTCAAATTTTCTGACAGTAAAATATGGTCATGAATGATTATTTGTGACAATTAAAAACCTGTTGTGTTTCTATTGCTGGATATAGGATAATATGTGTTAAAAAAAATTGGGATGTGTTATGAAGGACAGGGATATAGAAAGTAGACTGTCTAAGAATTAAAGTATAGATTGTTAACGCTTGCCAATCATCACCCATCCGTCGCTAAAGTTGCGACGAAGTAGCATCTTTGGATTGCCGTTTTAACTAAGTCACAAAGTAGTAGCTGTTTAATATGTCGCCTAATCGTCGCTAAATTGCGACTTCTTTTGCAAGTCGCAGAATAGCCTCTAAATACGATGTTTTGGCGACGATGGCTAAGTTGCGACGCTCAAATAGCGACTTCACAGTTTCGTAGCACTTAAGTCACTACTCTCAGATTAGCGACGTCTTAGTCACTAAGACGTCCGTCCCTGTAACCGCTTATTCTTGTAGTGTCTCAAGCCTCAAACCAAGAAGAATTAAGTTCATTAAGGGTGAGGAATCAAATCCAAATCATCTAAGCCTCCGAGAAAATGGTATTTTTGGGGTTTGTTGATCCACTCATGGATTTTTCATGTTTCCTATCAAAGATCAATCCATTATACCAAATAACATCCAAACTTTAGCAGAAATAACACAAAACACAAGTTCCTATTGTTACCTCATTAAAAACCTTTTCATACGTTATTGAACTATGAACGAGGAAAAGAGTACATCAATACTCTCAAATGCAACAAACTTACAATAGATCTTCCATCAAAATATTTTAAGGATACAAAATACTTCAGTTGATCGAAAGACTCTCCCCCAGACTTATTTCACAACGTCCTTGTTGTGATGTAAAATCGAGAGGGGAGAGTAGAAGTGAGAATTCAGTACCTGAATCCTCAAAGGCGTGAGATGTAAAAGACAATTGCGCGTTGTCTTTGCAACTCACAAGTTGACAAGTCCTATTTATGATTTTATTTTTATTTTATGGTGATCACCTGAAACTCAAAGAAATAAATAGTCAATAAAACAAAAAGCTTAGTCTCAGATTTAGACATAATCCCTATGGCTATTGCATCAATCCCCAACAACATTGTCGTTGTAGTATAGTGGTAAGTATTTCCGCTTGTCACGCGGGTGACTTGGGTTTGATCCCAAAACCTTGATAGAGAAAAGTTTTTATGCTTTCCTCTCTTCTAAGGTTTCACCCGAGTGCTACTAGAGAGTAGTCTCAAGATTTTAATCTGATGTGACCGGAAGTGCATTTTTTAGATGCAATTGTAGTACATACGGGATCGATCCATAGGAGACTGAGAATAACACACAGAGAATACAAGTCTAAATCTAATCTAAGCAAAATAATAGAGATATGGGGTTTGGTTCCTAAAGACTAAGAGCATAAACTAAACAAAGCGATAAATAGATAAATGAATCTTACAATACTAAATAAAGGATTTCAGGAAATCTATGTCTAAGATTCATGTTCTATAATCTATATGTAATTGTTTGTAAACCTAGGGATTTCAATGGCTGATATGAGACTCGGTGGTGAGTCCTTGGATCGGTTCTGAGGTTGGTAAGAAGCTAGCTCGAAGCTCCTTCTCCTTAAGCAAACTCGTGACCGAAGTGATGGTGTCTAGATGGTTAGCTCGTACCTCCTCCCATGAAGACGTTTGATGGCGTGTTGGTGGATTGAATAGCGAACCACAAAGAGGATGACGAACTCTTTGATGCAGCTAGAACGATCTTGGCTGAGCGAATTTCACGCAAAGAACAAGAACAAGGGTTTAAGCTTTTTCGAAAACTTAAGAAAATTCGGTGCTTTATTAATTCTAGGGTAAACGAAATGATACACGGCCAAGGGACTTTATAAGAGTCCATGCGGCTACAACTCCAGGGTTGCGACTCAAAACAACAAGACTTGCAAAATTAAAAGACTCAAATGACACACACTTTCGATGAGAACAACAAGTCGTTCCCTTATAAGGATAGTGCCCAAAAAGACAAAAATAAAATAAACAAAAATGACTCTACTAGGAATCGAACTAAACTCGTGGAACACTAGGTAGAACCATTAGGCCGAAGCCATTTCACCTGCAAGGAAACAAAAATAATTAAACATAAAACTTACCTTAGTTGGCCGAGAGTCTTGTCTTGGGTCCGTGTCCATGTCCGCGAAACCTTTGGTCTCTTCGAGAAGGGCTTGTATTGCGAAGTTGAATTCTTCCCTTAGTCTCTAGGTTTTGGCTCTTGTGATAGGACCTTTGACCTCCGGGACCTTGATTTGTCTTTGGTTATCCGGTTGGTGTCCTTGTCCGGGACTCTCGCTTGGTCTGATGTCCGATTGGTCTGGTCTGTGAGTTGTGCTCGGTCCGAAGCTTAATCTTCGTGTTCTGGCTCTTGTCATATGACCTTCTTGTGTCCGAGGTCGCATTATAGTCTCGTCCGGATGCTCTTCATTTGGCTCCTCGTTCGGTGGCTCGGTCAAAGTGTCGATGACCGCATCAATGGTAGACTAGTCCACTCTTGTGACATGCTAGTCATTATGTCAGACCTACTCTCGTGGCGACCTTCATTGATACACAACTAGAACCACCAGAAAAAGTCGATCCAAACTCAAAGGAACGAAATGGAGGAGGAACTCGGTGATTTAATCCGTTTAGAGCTAGCGGATGGTGAAATGAGTGGTGGAGGCTGAGATGGTGTGATGGACGGTGGAGATGATGGAGGATGGAGCTTGGAACATGAGCCAACAATTAGTAGAACTGATGGATTGAAGGGAGCAACGGAACCGACGGAAGATGGACTAGATCTAGGGATAAGTTCACCGGAAATAGCGGCGGTGGTGGATGGTGGAGTGAAGCAACGGTGGGATGAAGCCACCAAAAAGGATATGGAGGTTCCTTTAATACAGCCACTCTCAAGGATAGAGGACCAACCTCAATATCCAAGAGAAAACCCTAGTCTCACAAGACTAGAAACAAAGTTACTAACTTTTTGTACTAAATGGTTGCTTGATTCATTAATGAGAAAGAGTTAGCGACAAACTAGGACATCTTAAGTGCTTAATGGGCCCAAGCCAAATTAGAACAAGCTTTGATACTTGGGCCTAAGACATTAAAACACTTAAGTCACAAATAAACCCAACAAAACACATGTCTCAAAAGCAACGCAAAGAAGGCAAAATAAATGTAATGATTTTCCATAAAGATAGAATCACATTCCTAATCTATCAATCTTGTCATGAGTGTTTCCAAGTTGGTAAATTAAGGAGGTTGGAATGTGATGCTCTAAGCCTTTCTCACTTCGTTAAAACCCTTTCCTACTAAAAACTCGGTGGGAAATCTAGGAGTAGGAAAACAGTACGATACTCACCTAGAGTCTTGGGAGGTCCTCACTAGTGGTTAGTGAGGACATGCAAAGCCTCACTCCTAAGGCTACATGTTCGTGAGCCTTTGTGACTCACTTTCGATTCGGATCGCTTTAGTTGGCCGCTACCGGGTCCGAGGTTAGTCTCATAGGGCATCCGCATCGTATGGTTAGGAAAAGACGTAATGAGTGGCACCTTTGAAGTCCTCTCCATGCTTCTGGTCACCTCCTCGATAAGCTTGACCAGCTCCATAACCTCTCGTCCTTGGTTCTGCCCTTCTTGATCGGCGGTGGTGGAAATGATCGTGTTGATGATCATATCATTCCCTCCCCCTTCGAAAGGTTTGGACCTCCAAACAGACATATTACCTACACCACAAGATACTAACTCAGACTCATTGAAGGTAAAAAGAGAATGAGACTTACCTTGAAGCTCGTAGTGGTAGGCGCGATAGTGAAAATTCTTGATCATTTTGAATGATCCATCTTTTCGCGGGTTGAGTTTGTGCTTCTTCTTATACCAGCACTCGGATGTTTTTTGCATCCAAAACTAACCCCTAGGATGAGAGAGAGCTGGCTTCATCTCCTGGTTGAATCATTCTCCCACTTGCGATCTTCTTCTCATGGTAACCCGAAATCCTCACGAAAAGCTTCTTCATGATCTCGGCAATATAGGTCCTCTTTGGGTCACCTTCCAGCATAATACTCTTTAAGACTCGGGCTCTTAGGATAAGCGGATCCGAACAAATTCAGTCCCATGGTGAGGGTGGGCGTGTAACACTTGGTTCAAGCTTCAGCGTGAAATTGTCCACATAAAAGAGGACCCCATTGTACCCAAGAAATGATGATATATCTGGTGGCTTGCTCTTGAACTCATCCTCGGTCAAGTAACGCCGTGAAGTGGCGGAATAGGCCAAGAGTGATGAAGACTAATGGAGATGCAATCTTGATTCATCGTTCTTGAGCTCCAAACACCTTACATGACTACTCTCAGCTTCGCTTTTCAGCAGAGGTCTTTGGGTAAACGCTTTAAAGACTCTCACAATTATTTCATTACCAAACGGTCTCAATAGAGCTCTTCCATGAGCTATATCCTCCGGTAACTTCTTCTCGATTCTTTGAGGGGTAATCAACTCCGTCTTCTCAAACCATGGCTGATCATATCTATAGGGTTTAGTGTAGGAACCGGATTCTTGTTTAGCAATGCTATCCTCATTGCTCGATTCATCTTCATATAGAACCTTAAGCACTCTCATTCCCAGGATGGTAGCAAGGTCGTGTTCCCGAGACTCCATGTCATTCACGGGTTCTTCTCCTATCTTCTCAAGGTTTTCATCTCCCCTTTTAGGCTCATGTTCCCTTGGACACTCATTTTCACTCGAGGAAGAGATATCCATGACTCTCGGATTCGAGAAATCATTAGCTTGGCATTCATGGCTTCTACACTCAACGGACGCCAATTCTCTTATCCTTGGACTAGTGTAGCTGGTGGTAACCCTCATCAATTGATGCACCTCAATTCACTTACTCCTTTGAATAAGCTTTCTAGTCCCATTGTCCAGCTCTCGGTGATAACAAGGAGAAGCAAAACGTCGCCTCATCATATGCTTCATAACCTCCCAAGAAGAAACCGGTTCGCCTCTAGTTCTCTTCTTTATGGTCATTTCTCGATCCCACTAAATTATAGCATGGCCGGTGAATAGAGAGACATCATAAGAAACCTTCTCAAACTCCTCATAGTCATAATACTTGAAGGCACGATCTATTCTTTGTTCCCAAGCAAGGTAAATTTTGGGTTCATCCTTTCGCGTGAATGTAGGGCCATTAAACTCGAGACTTGAGGCACGAGATCTAAGATGATCTCGATTATATATACTCTCAGCATATCCTCTATGTTTTAGCCTCATAGATCTAGGAGAGGATAACCCATCATCGTCAAACACATCGGCTCTAACGAAAACTTGACCCGGTGTTAGCACACGGTGTTGTCTCTGCCTTTCTACCTAGTGAAGCTTTTTCTCAAGTTGTTGGAGCTGAGTTTGGATGCTATTTAGAAGTCCAAATATGTCAGGAGGCTTTGCCATCTCAGCAAACCTCGCAACAAACAGCAACAAAACCAAAAATAGTTTACACTCTCAAACCGGCAAATTAATGAGTAAACCGAAATTAATTTTGGTTTAGCTTTTAATCACCCAATGTGCACGTTTTTAATGCTGAATCAAGATCCAAAAATTCAAATTTAAACACCAATATGAGCTGTCACAAAAGTAAATAAGGACCACACAAAAGCAACTCAAAAGCAAAAGCAAAAGATAAAGCAAATGTACAATCTAAAACTTTCAAAAACTATCAAAGAGATCCTCTTCTTCAACCTAAGAGATGGAAACGACCAGACCTTCAAAGAACAAGACCCAAGACATTCTAAACAAGCAAGAGACTCCACTAGACTTGATCTTATTAAGACATAACCAAACAAGAAAGACAAAAAATTCAAGGAAACACAAACGGAACCAAAAATATGAACTTTTTAGGGTTCTTCTTCTTAGACCCCAAACAAGACCTCAACTTTAACATTCTAAGATGCAAAACTAACAAACGAAATCATAAAAATCGAACCAAAGATGCAAACTTTTTCAAATCTACTCTTAGATTCAAGCATAAACAAGCTAAAGAAATGGAAAAATGAAACATTTAAGAACTTTGGCTCTGATACCATATGATACATGCCTAGAACCACAAGAAAAATATGATCCAAAGTCAAATGAACCAAAGGAACGAAATGGAGGAGGAACTCGGCGATTTGGTCCGTTTGGAGCTAGCGGATGGTGAAATGAGTGGTGGAGGCTGAAATGGTGTGATCGACGGTGGAGATGATGGAGGATGAAGCTTGGAACACAAGCCAACAATCAGTAGAACCCACGGATTGAAGGGAGCAAAGGAACCGACGGAAGATGGAGTAGACCTGGGGATAAGTTCACCGGAAATAGCGGCGGTGGTGGATGGTGGAGTGAAGCAACGGTGGGATGAAGGCACCACAAAGGATATGGAGGTTCCCTTGATACAGCCACTCTCAAGGATATAGGACAAACCTTAATATCCAAGAGAAAACCCTAGGCTCACAGGACTAGAAACAAAGTTACTAACTTTCTTTACTAAATGGTTGCTTGATTCATTAATGAGAAAGAGTTATGCCTTTATAGGCTACAAACTAGGATATCTTAAGTGCTTAATGGGCCCAAGCCAAATTAGAACAAATTTTGATACTTGGGCCTAAGACATTGAAACACTTAAGTCACAAATAAACCCAATAAAGCATATGTCTCAAAAGCAACACAAAGAAGGGAAAATAAATGTTATGATTTTCCATAAAGATAGAATCATATTCATAATCTATCAATCTTGTCATGAGTGTTTCCAAGTTGGTAAATTAAGGAGGTTGGAATGTGATGCTTTAAGCCTTTCTCACCTCGTTAAAACCCTTTCCTAGTAAAAACTAGGTAGAAAACCTAGGAGTAGGAAAAGAGTACGATACTTACCTAGAGTCTTGGGAGGTCCTCACTAGTGGTTAGTGAGGACATACAAAGCCTCACTCCTAAGGCTACATGTCTGTGAGCCTTCGTGACTCACTTTTGATTCGGACCACTTCACTTGGCCGCTACCGGGTTTGGGGTAAGTCTCGTGGGGCATCCGCATCGTATGGTTAGGCAAAGACGTGATGAGTGACTCCTTTGAAGTCCTCTTCATGCTTCTGGTCACCTCCTCGATAAGCTTGACCAGCTCTATAACCTCTCGTCCTTGGTTCTACCCTTCTTGATCCACGGTGGTGAAATGATCATGTTGGTGATCATATCATTCATTGATACACTCCTTAGACCAATGAAGAGACAACGAACTAAGCTCTAGAAGACAGCTCGGCCAAACGGAGGCAAGAGCAGACTATGAGGGAACTTGTGGTGAGTGGCAAGCTGGTTGAATGGGGAATGGCAGAGATATAAATAACATAAATAAATATTTATAGAAAATTGGATGATAGTCGATATAGAGGGAATCTAAATTATAGGATTTATGTTCTACCTTTTTAGTCTATGTTTGTCAATCTAGGGATATAGAAGTTAGGCTAGTCCACTCTCGTGGTATGCTAGTCATTGTGTCAAATCCACTCTCTGGCAATCTCCGCACATTACACGTAATCCCATCATCGATTACTCTTATGTGTGAGAGACACATCATTTGGGGGCTGTCACACCATCCAACGATTAACTACGTTAAAACGTGTCTAAGACGAAGAGTGAATGAAGATATATTTCTAGAATACAATCCCACTCTCGTGACGATGTATTCCTGAGATCACAACCTAACTTGGCCACAATTAGATTAGCTTTAAGTTACTCTATCAAACAACAAACTCGACCATAGCTAATACTCTCTAATATGCAGATCTGAAGTTTTAACCCACTCTCGTGGTGCTAAGAGCTTCTAATCGTCTAACCACACCTACTGGATTTGGTTATACACTTAAGCATCTCCCATAAAAAAAATACTTAGCATTAAGATTGCATAATAGAGTAGCTAGATCCCATCATCGACCACTACCCTCGTGGTCTAAACGATCTACTCCCTTATCTCTCTGCGAGGTTACAGAAGAGATAAGGCTTAGGAATAGAAAACAATAAACAATAAACTAAACTAAGAACATAAATGATCAAAGCATAAGAAAAAACAAAAAGCATGAGAAAGAAATGAACCTAGAAGAAAAACTCTTTATTTGATATCAAAAGTGTATGAGAATGTCAAAACTTGTTTATGAGTGAGGCTACATGTGTTTATACATTACAAACTGTCTTACAATAGACAAGGTTGTGCCTCTGAAGCTTTTAGAAGACCTAAACTCGCATTTACCTAGTTTTAATTTCTTGATTCATGTAGAAACATAAATTTCCTTTTCAGCTCGGAACGTTCGCATCGACCACATATGGTCGATGCATGTCTTCGGGACTTTGTTCTGGAAGCACATCGACCCCGTATTGTCGATGTTAGGGTCGATGTTCAGCTTGTCGGTCTTTACAAAATCCTTCCGCAAACGTACTTGATCTTAGTGATGGCTCCATCTTTTCCTTAGGCTTCAGTAAGCTCTTAGGACACCCTAAACATGATGGTTTTGCTCCAAGTACCTGTAAACACATGAACACACACAAATGCACTAAAACTATCCTAAATGATCATTAGAATGCTATACTAAATAAATGCATGAAAACATGTAAATATGCAAGCTATCAATCTCCCATAAGAGATAACTTAGCATTAAGAGTGCTGATATGTCTATATTTAACACGCTTTTAGCATGCATTTATCATCCATTTAGCCTTATCTCATAGCATATTCTCACCATTTCATACCACTTATTTCTAGTTTTGCATACTTAAAGTGTTTTGCGTTAGGATTGCATGCATACTGCATTCTAGAGCTGTATCAGGTACATTCAAGGAATATCGAAGATGTTGAGGTCAAATGGAGAGAAGGAAGGAGAAGAGAGCTTAACTCGACCGTGCACTCGACCAGAAGGCTCGAGTGGAGCTCAAAACAGAGGCCTTGGAACTAGACTCGAGTAAGAGCTCGAGCAGGGAGTCGAGTGGAACCAAAGACGAAGACTCGGACGACTGACTCGACAACCCAGCTCGACCCACCGGTCGAGCCACTACTCGAACCCATCATAAAAGCACCGCCTTGTGAACTAGCTCGACCCACCACTCGAGTGACCTATTCGAGTCCACCACAAAGTTGCCATCTTGAAGATTTTCTGCCGGACTCAACCAAGCACTCGACACCCAGCTCGAGTCCACCTCCGAATTAAGTTATTTTGTCTTTTAGCGAGCTAGGGTTTTCCCAAATCCTATAAATAATCTGTATTATCAATTGGATGGGTTAAACTTGTCTTTTAAGGTTCTTAAGGATGGGTTAGATTAAGTGTGGAATCTTAGTCTCCTAGGTGGTTTAAGCTTAGATTACTTGAAATCCCTTCTAGATTAGTGTTATTAATGCTAGTTTCTCTCTCATCAATTGGAATTAGAACTTATGCATTTCCGCGCCCACCCAAGTGTTTGATGAAATGCCTGAACCAACTAATTCTAGAGATTTATATTCTTAGCCTAAGAGATTGGTTGTCTAGGGTGTTTATTGGCTTTAATAGACTGAATCTTAGTGCCTGCTAGGTTAGATTTCGTTAAAGAGATTTAAGTCTGTAACTGGCTTAGCTTGAGGTTATCTGTCATGAGAATGGATTTAGCCACTGTTGAGTTTATTGTCTAGGGATTAGCTCTGCTTGAGTTTGTTAAACACCTAGGTAGATTAAGAGGATACACTGATTCATAACCCCATCCTTAGGAGCTTCTGTTTAGTTTATTGATTTCTCTGTCTGCATTGTTCCTGTAGCTTCTATAAGTAACCATTGTTCTGTTAGCTTCTGTTTTTAACTTCTGTAATGCTTTCAATTATGGTTTTGTTAGATTGTTAATCTCATGATCTATTGCTTGGCTTGACTTAATTGATTTGATTACATCCTTTCTGGTTAATAGCTCACCCATTTGGATTGACACCTTTTTGTACTTCAATGACATGATGATAGTACAATAGGAAATTGACCTATATCAATTTGGGGCCGTTGCCATTTGGGTGGAGTTTGTTACAATTAGGATTTCAAATCCTTTAAGATCAGGTTCTTTTACGTCTACTTTGTTATTCACCTTGTGTTTCCTTCATTATCTTTGTATCTCAGGTACTTATACACGTCACAAGACAGACTCTATTTGTGCCGTGTTCTAACTCGACCAAGTTAGTTCGAACTCCCATTCGAGTCAGTCACTCGAGTCTACCTTCACCTGCATGCAAATGAGATCAAAAGGAAACCAGAATCTCCTGCCATCCATTGACTACATTAATCGGCCAAAACAGTTACGGGAGCAGAGAGAACACATCAGAGTAGCTCCACCGGATCAAGTGGAAATGGAAGAAAACCCACAAGGACAGAATGACCAAGGACCTCCTCCGAGGAGGCCACGATTGATTGGAGCAGGAGATGCTCCCAACACTCACACTCACAGGCAAGGGATTGTACCTCCTACAGTCCAAAACAACAACTTTGAGATCAAAAGTGGTCTGATCGCCATGGTGCAAAGCAACAAATTCCATGGGTTGCCTATGGAGGATCCTCTTGATCACTTGGATGAGTTTGATAGGCTCTGCAGCCTCACTAAGATCAATGGAGTCAGTGAAGATGGCTTCAAACTTCGACTTTTTCTTTTCTCTCTTGGGGACAAAGCACATCTGTGGGATAAGAATCTACCCCATGGCTCTATTACTTCATGGGATGACTGCAAGAAAGCTTTCCCTGCCAAGTTCTTCTCCAATGATCGCACAGCTTGCCTCCGTAATGAGATATTCGGATTTGCCCAGAAAGATGGGGAGACCTTCTGTGAAGCCTAGGAAAGATTCAAAGGTTACACTACTCAGTGTCCTCACCATGATTTCAGCAATGGTCCCTACTTAGCACCCTTTACAGAGGAGTTCTCCCAAAGATAAGGATGGTTCTTGATACAACAAGCAATGGCAACTTCTTCAACTAAGATGTCGATGAGGGCTGGGAACTAGTGGAGAACCTTGCTCAATCAGATGGGAATTACACTGCGGACTATGATCGAAGCGTAAGAGAAAGTGTTGATTCTGCTGAGAATACGAGGAAAGAAATCAAAGCTTTGAATGCCAAATTGGATAAACTCATCCTCAGCCAACAGAAGAACGTTCACTTTGCAAGCGAAGACCAGATCTTTCAAATTCAAGATGAGGAGGATACTAGTATGGAAGAAATCAGCTATGTTCAGAATCAGGGAGGCTACAACAAAGGCTTTATCAACTATAAGAACAACCCCAACTTATCTTATCAGAGCACCAACGTTGCCAACCCACACGATCAAGTCTACCCGCCTCAGCAACAACCAAATCCGAACAAGCCATTCGTTTCTTACAATCAATAGCAAAGTTTCGCACCTAAGCAGCATTACTAGGGAAGCTATCCGCAACATGGAGTCATGGGTCCACCACCTGGTTTTACACCCCACCAAGCTCAGTCTTCTAACACTCAAGATCAACATATGACCAACATGCTGCAACAAATTCTACAGGGTCAAGCAGCTGGTGCACTGGAAGCAGCTAAGAAATTTGGTGAAGTCAAAAGCCAGATGGATTACACATATAATGATCTCAACAGCAAGATCGAGACATTGAACTCCAAAATCAAATACTTGGAGAACAACAGTGCATCCACCTCTTCCGCAAAGCCTATTGGACAGCTACCAGGAAAAGCAATCCAAAATCCCAAAGACTTTGCTCAAATCAATGCCATAACCTTAAGGAGTGGAAGAGAGTTACCTGCAAGTTCAAGTCAACAAACCACCTGCTGAAAAACCAGTTGCTTCTGAGGAAAAGAAAGAACCCTTCATTCCCCCTCCTTACAAACCTAAACTTCCCTTTCGAGGAAGATTCAAGAAGGAGAAATTAGAGAAGTATAGAGCACTCTTTGATAAGCATATGAGAGAAATCGAGGTCAGGATGCCTCTTCTAGATTCCTTTGCACTTATACCTCCTTATCAGAAATTCCTGAAAGATGCATTAAATGAGAGAGTAAAGGAGATTCAAGGTATGGTGGTTTTAACTGAAGAATGTAGTGTCATTATACAGAAGAGGGTTATCAAGGAGAAGCTAAGCGACCCCGGCTCGTTCACTCTGCCATGCTCTTTAGGTCCTCTGATTTTCAAGAATTGCCTTTGTGATCTTGGAGCATCTATCAGCCTCATGCCACTCTCAGTAGCTAAAAAGTTAGGTTTCAGCAACTACAAAGCTTGCAACATCTCTTTGATCCTAGCCGACAGGTTGGTTAGAACTCCTCATGGCATGTTAGAAGACCTACCTCTGAGGATTGGAATTGTTGAGATACCCACGGACTTCATAGTACTGGAGATGGATGAAGAACCGAGAGACCCTATGATTCTAGGAAGACCTTTCTTGGCTACAGTTGGCGCAGTTATTGATGTTTGAAAGGGAAAGATTGATCTTAATCTGGAAAAAGACTTCAAAATGACATTCGACATCAAAGACACAATGAGAAAACCTGCAATAGACGGGCCTATCTTTTGGATTGAAGAAATGGATCAACTTGCTGATGAATTTCTAAGGAGCTTAATGAAGAAGATCACCTTCAAACTGCTTTGACAAAGAATGGTAAAGATGGGTACCTCTACGACGAGACCTTGGGTTATAAGATGATTTTAGACTCACATAAGGCTGTAGAAGGGGTAGAAATCTTCGAAGATCTGATTGGGGTTGAAGGAGAGGTTTTGGCTGCAAATGGTACAACACAAACCATAGCTCGACCAAGCAACTCGACCCCAGGTCGAGTCTGCACATCCAGAGAACATAATGCACCAACTCTACCGGTACACTCGAACGCCTACCTCGAGTCAACGCATTGCCCACTACAGGCTCGACTGACGCACTCGACTCCCAGATCGAGTCAGTATTCTCTGCATCTGACGACTGGTCAGAACTCAAGGCACCCAAGGTAGACCTCAAACCACTTCTAACAGGGCTAAGGTACGCTTTTCTAGGACCAAAATCCTCATACCCAATCATAGTCAATGATAAACTTAATGATGATGAGTTGCATTTCCTATTGACTGAATTAGGGAAATTTAGAAGAGCCATTGGGTATTCTCTGGATGACATTAAAGGAATTTCACCTAGCTTATGTACTCATAGGATTCACCTTGCAAATGAATCATATGCTAGCATTAAACCCCAGAAAAGATTAAACCCAAATTTGAAAGAAGTGGTTAAGAAGGAAATCCTTAAGTTGCTAGAAGCTGGCATAATCTATCCTATATCTGATAGTACTTGGGTCTCTCCTGTGCATTGTGTTCCAAAAAAGGGTGGTATAACTGTTATAAGGAATGGTAAAGACGAGCTCATATCCACTAGAACTATCACTGGTCATAGGATGTGCATAGATTACAGAAAGTTAAATGCTGCATCTAGAAAAGATCATTTCCCATTGCCATTCATTGATCAGATGTTAGAAACGCTTGCAAATCATCCTTATTACTGTTTCTTAGATGGGTATAGTGGCTTCTTTTAAATCCCTATACATCCTAATGATCAAGAAAATACTACTTTCACCTGTCCATATGGAACATTTGCATATAGGAGAATGCCTTTTGGTCTTTGTAATGCACCTGCTACTTTTCAGAGGTGTATGACCTCTATCTTCTCGGATTTAATCGAGGAGATGGTGGAACTATTGATGGACGATTTCTCTATGTATGGCTCCTATTTCTCCTCCTGTTTGTTGAATTTGTGCAGGGTGCTTACTAGGTGTGAAGAGACAAATCTGGTTCTTAATTGGGAGAAATGCCATTTTATGGTCAGAGAAGGGATTGTCTTGGGGCACAAGATTTCTGAGAATGGGATAGAGGTAGACAAAGCCAAGGTTGATGTGATGATGCAGTTGCAACCACCTAAGAATGTTTAGGATATCAGGAGTTTCCCTGGACACGCTAGGTTCTACAGGCGGTTCATCAAAGATTTCTCAAAAATAGCTAGACCACTCACTAGACTACTGTGCAAGGAGCAAGAGTTCAACTTTGATTCTGAGTGCTTGAGGGCTTTCCAGTTGATTAAGGAAGCTTTGATCACAGCTCCAATAGTCCAAGCTCCAAATTGGGACTATCCGTTCGAAATCATGTGTGATGCCTCTGACTATGTTGTGGGGGCTGTTTTGGGACAAAGGATAGAGAAGAAGCTGCATGTGATATATTATGCAAGCAGAACACTAGTTGAAGCTCAGGGGAGATATGCAACAACAGAGAAGGAGTTCCTAGCTGTTGTGTTTGCTTTCGAAAAGTTCAGAAGCTATCTAGTGGGTTCCAAGGTGGTAGTCCACACCGATCATGCAGCACTAAGGCACATCTATGCAAAGAAGGAGACTAAGCCAAGACTGCTTAGGTGGATCCTTTTGCTTCAGGAGTTCGACATGGAGATTATTGACAAGAAGGGCATCGAGAATGGGGTAGCTGATCACTAGTTAAGGATGAGGATAGAAGATGCATTGCCAATTGATGACTCCATGCCTGAAGAGCAGCTCATGGTTGTCAAGACTGCCATAAAGGACTATCATGATGCTGTTAAGATCAATGAAGTCAAGGTGCTGGAAGAACAAAAGCTGTCTTGGTATGCAGATTTCGCCAATTACCTTGTAAGCGTCGAAATCCCTGCAAGTCTAGATGCTTACAGGAGAAAGAAGTTTTTGAGAGACGTGAACCATTACTTCTGGGATGAACCATACTTGTACAAGAGAGGTTCATATGGTCTTTTTAGGAGATGCATTGCTGAAGAAGAAGCACGGGGAGTTTTGGAGCATTGCCATGGTTCAGCTTATGGAGGTTACTTTGCTACCTTCAAGACTGTCCAGAAGATACTCCAAGCAGGTTTATGGTGGCCGTCAATGTTTAAGGATGCTCACGCCTTCATTGCCAAGTGTGATCCCTGCCAGCGAATGGGGAACATCAGTAGAAGAAACGAGATGCCTCAGAACCCAATTCTGGAAGTTGAAGTGTTTGATGTGTGGGGCATTGACTTCATGGGGCCTTTCAACCCACCTTCTTATGGGAACAACTACATCTTGGTGGCTGTAGACTATGTCTCGAAATGGGTTGAAGCTATTGCCTGCCCTACTAATGATGCAAGGGTCGTTTTGAAGATGTTTAAGAGTATCATTTTCCCCAGATTTGGAGTGCTAAAGGTAGTGATCAGTGATGGAGGATCTTACTTCATCAATAAGCTTTTTGAGAATCTGCTGAAGAAGCATGGGGTAAAGCACAAGGTAGCTACACCCTACCATCCTCAGACCAGTGGGCAAGTAGAAGTGTCCAACAAGCAAATCAAGGCTATTCTGGCAAGGGTAGTGGGGGTTTTAAAGAGAGATTGTCTACCAAGCTTGATGAGACTCTTTAGGCGTATCGGACTGCTTTCAAAATGCCAATTGGGAGAACACCATTCCAACTACTCTAAGCTTGCCATCTACCAGTTGAGATCGAATACAAGGCACTATGGACAACAAAACTTCTGAACCTGGATATTAAGACTGCTCAGGAGAAGAGAGCCATGGATTTGCATGAACTAGAGGAGATTAGGCTTGATGCTTATGAGAGCTCTAAGGTGTATAAGGAAAGAACTAAAGCCTTACATGACAGGAAGATTCTGCACAAAGAGTTCAAGATTGGTGATCAGGTGCTTCTGTTCAACTCCAGGCTCAAATTGTTTCCCGAGAAGCTGAAGTCTCGATGGTCATGACCATTCAGCGTGAAATAAGTTCTACCATATGGAGCAATCACTCTAAAAGGGAAAGAGGGATCTGAGTTTACAGTGAACGGGCAACGGCTCAAGCCGTACATGGCTGACTACATCATCCCAGAGGGAACCTCAATCCCTCTGGGTGAACCTCTTCAAGCCTGAGAAACAAAAAGGGAGTCAAGCTTAGAGACTTTAAACAAGCTCACTTGGAAAAAAATCTCATGTCTATCTTTTTACATAATGCTTTAGATTTTTGGTATCTTTGTTATTTTTGGTGTTGGTGTTTAATGTGTTGCTTGTGTGTTTTTGGTTTACACGTGTAATAAGAAAAGAGTGTGAGGGTTAAATAATGAAGAAAAGAAGGGCAAGGCAAGTTGCAGACTCGACCGGCTCCACTCAAGCAAGCTGGTCGAGCAAGGTCCAGCGCCCAATTTCAAATTTAAAAATCCGACAGAACATGTGTCAGACTCGACCCCACTGTTCGAGTCAATCGGTCGAGTCAAGATTGAGTGCCACATTCAAATTTGAATTCCGACAAGGAGACAAGGCTGACTCGACCTGTCCTATCGAGCCAGTTGATCGAGCCAAGAATGAGCGCCCATTTTCAAATTTGAATTCAAGGATACACGCTCCCCCTTGTCATTTAGCCCTTTTCCTCACCTATATAAGCTGCTGAGGGAGAGTTTCCAGTTCAACACATCCTTCTTCACCTTGCTCTTCAAAATTCCTGAAAATGATCAACCAATTTCTTTTCACCAAGCCTAAAAGCTCTCAGAAAGGAGAATCGGGTCGTCGTCCTTCCTTCTGCTAAGGCTGCGGCGAGACAGTTTCAAAGAATGAGAGGACCCGTATCTCCAAAAAGAGAACCTATGGAGATCAGTGAGGACAGACTCGATCGCCCCATTCGAGTCTGTAGATCGAGTCAGGGTGATGGAGCTGTGGTAAGGGAAGCTGACGAGGACATACTCGATCCACCCGTTCGAGTTAGTGGATCGAGTCAAGGAGATGAAGCAGTGGCTAGGGAATTCTCGCGAGATAGACATGACATTGCTCGAGGAAAGAAACCGGTGGAACCAAGCAAGTTGGAAGATAACAGCAAAAGTGAGAAAGAAGAGATCGTGATGGCTAAGAAACAATCACGGAAGTCTAAGCAGGAATTCTCCAAGGAAGACTACCTAAAGATCTTCCTTGCTAGAGGCTTTGCGAGAACAAGATATCCGCACCGAGATACTTGTAAAAAGCTCGGCATAGCAAGAGATGTGGAGTACTTGTACGATATGTGCGGCCTCAGTTCATTCATGACGTACCACCCTGAAGCTTATCGGGAGGAGACATGCCATTTTCTCTCTTCAGTTGAAGTCCACTTCTACCAAGATGAACCGGAGTATGAATCTGATGGAGGCCTCGGCTTCATTACCTTCACGTGCAGCGGTTTACTTTACTCCCTCACTATAAAGGAGTTGGAGACCCTGTACAGATTTACAAGCAGAACGGGTACAACACAAGAGATTAATAGCGAGGAGTTGCACGCACTATGGTCTACCATTGGCGATAACAAGCCCTATTCGTCATCTCGAACCAAAAGTTCTCAAATCTGAAGTCTAGTAGTGAGGTATTTTCATAAAGCTATTGTTAGTACTTTATTTGCAAGGAGGGTCACGGGAAATCTGAACGAGGGCGAATTACAAATGCTGGATGTGGCCCTGAAGGACATCTTGGGGTGCTCACGGGATGGAAGAGAACTGATGGGAGATAGGGCTGACACGAGCCTCACTTTCGTTTTGTTGAACCAGTTGCTGAGTTACAAAGATTGGACTCTAAGGATGCATCGGATGAATTCCAAGGGAGAACTTAGCATTGGAGGGATAGTTACTCCAATTCTCGTCGCGTGTGATGTGGAGCTAACATCGAGGCCGTATGATCCTAGATGGATAGACATCGACCACTTGTAGAGATCTAAGTTCCTTGACGCCAGCTTTCCACCTAATGAGTACATGTACCAGTTTACTCACCCGATGGCTGGAGAGGCTAAGCTGCGTTTTCCTTGCTCCGAAATCACCAGCATTCGAGTAGGCATGAACATTGACTTCATCCCTCCGTTAGATATGCTCTACCATCCTCCATAAGAAGCTCCACTCCTAGAAGATTCAGATGACTTCATTGGTGATGATGAAGACGCCTCGGAAAGATTCGGTTTTGAAGAGTATCATGTGCCAAGGCAAAGCCCGACTCTGAAGGAAGCTCATAGGCGTATTGGGTTACTCCAGAAATGGAACAAGCTTCAGGGAAAAACTATTGCCGCTTTGAAGGGTACGATTAAGGAGTTGAAGGAACAGATGAGAGATATAAAAAATCAGTTCAACGCCTTCCAGACCAAATTCAGTGGTTCTCCCTCAAAGAAGGTGGTTTTGCCAAAGAGAGTGTTGTTAAAAAGTGGATCACTTCGTGGAAAACCGAGGATAAGTGCAGCCATGGACCCACCCAAAACATCATCATACGAGCCAAGGCAGAAGATAAGGTAGTATTCAAGGCAGAAGAAGCGGCGATCTACTAACTCGACCGACAGAGTCGAGTCCCAGGTCGAGTCAGCGGTCGAGCCATCATACCAGCCTGTCTACACCAGGGAGAGCATGAAGGAATCTGTAACCTCTTTCTTCTCCAACCCTTGAGGTACCAGCTCCATCTATTCTTGTACATATCGTTTGCATTTTTTTTAGTATTTTTGTTGTTTCTTAAACCATCCTTCAGATTTTTATTACACAAGGGACTGTCTAATTTAAGTTTAGGGGAAGGCTTAAGATGTGTTTGACTTGTTTATTGTGTTCTTATTTTTCCATTTTGTGCATACTTGAGTCTGCATACATCTAAGGTATAGAAAAACCAAACAAATTTGAAAAATTTTCTAAAAAACAAAAAAATGGAGTGTTCATGTAATTGCATTTGCATTTTAGGATTGAGTCAAGATTCTTTTCATATAGGGCTGTTGCATATGCATAGGGGATTAGGATGATTATAACCTTGCAAGCTTGCTGATTCAATAAGATAATCTCATTGTCCTCGTTTCTAGTTGTCTAATGCATTGTGAATGAACTTGAAGTAAGACTGCACCATACTTTGAATGCACAACTAGATACTCTTGTTTGAAGCATGCTGTGATTTGACATCATTTCCTATCTAATTGAACCTGAATTTGACTTGTAATTATCTCGCTTATGCATTGCATTTGAACTCATGGATACCATATACATACTTGAATTTTCTTTCACCTGTTTACCACTCTTGCTAATCCAAGTAGCTGTTCTCATCCTTAGAACAGTTTCCTACCCTTAACCTAGCCTTCTTTCAAGCCATGTTTACTTTATTGAGCGTGTAAGACCTATTTTTGAATGAGGTTGGCAGAAAGTGTTAGGTTTGAGCCGACAAAGATAGAATCTCATGTAGTTCTGGTTTGCAATTTTCGAATCAGATAGGACTAGGTGGGAGCTTGATTATTGGGCATAGGGTTTGGTTTTGCAAGGAGAAACATTTGGAGAAAGAAAAAGAAAAATGGTTAAAAGTTTTTAGGAGAGAAAAAGCTGAAAGTAAATTGATCTAGTAAATGATTTAGGGCTATGCTAAGATGAGAAAAAGAGAAAGAAAGGCAAAAAGCCTAATGTCTTAAAGCCTAAGCTGAAAGTAAAAAAAAAAAAAAAAACCCCAAATCCGCTAGAAGTCTTAAGAGCCTTTCCTTAGAACAAGAACAAGAAAAGAAGAGAACGAGCTTGATCCAAGAAAAAGTTCAAGGCAGAAAAATGAGTGCCAAGAGTTAAGGATAGAAATAGGATATTTTTCCTGGGTTTAGAACTAAGTGGGTTAAGATCACTTGTGTATCGTTGGGTAGATGAGAATCGATCTTTGTATGTATAGGTTGGTTCTTACCTTTAACATTCTGCTAAAGTTCATTCCTTTTCTTGAGTGATCCCTGTTTTGAAATGATTAAACCATATGAAAAAGACCATCTTTGACTCTTAGCCAAATGAGTTTATTGAATGTGCATAGCTTGATTCATTGTTTCTGCTTAATTGAATGTTAATGGGGATGGTAGATTTGAATGCATTTCTAGATTGAGGCTAATCGAAATTGTGTTGTGAAGAGTATGGCTAAAGTTTTAAAGTAGAGTTCATACATCTTACATTTTAGAACTAGCAACTTGGACATTGACATCATCTATTCTATCAGCATGTTTTGGTTCTAAATCCCCACCTTCAAACCTCTCCTCCATCTTATACTCATCTGTTTGCTTGAGGGCAAGCAAAACCTAAGTTTGGGGGAGTTGATATGTCTATATTTTTCACGCTTTTAGCATGCATTTATCATCCATTTAGCCTTATCTCATAGCATATTCTCACCATTTCATACCACTTATTTCTAGTTTTGCATACTTTGAGTGTTTTGCGTTAGGATTGCATGCATACTGCATTCTAGAGATGTATCAGGTACATTCAAGGAATATCAAAGATATTGAGGTCAAATGGAGAGAAGGAAGGAAAAGAGAGCTTAACTCGACCGTGCACTCGACCAGAAGGCTTGAGTGGAGCTCAAAACAGAGGCCTTGGATCCAGACTCGAGCAAGAGCTCGAGTAGGGAGTCGAGTGGAATTAAAGACGAAGACTCGGACGACTGACTCGACAACCCAGCTCGACCCACCGGTCGAGCCACTACTCAAACCCATCATAAAGGCACCGCCTTGGGAACTAGCTCGACCCACTACTCGAGTGACCCGTTCGAGTCTAACACAAAGTTGCCGTCTTGAAGATTTTCTGCCGGACTCGACCAAGCACTCGACCCCCAGCTCGAGTCTACCTCCGAATTAAGTTATTTTGTCTTTTAGCGAGCTAGGGTTTTCCCAAATCCTATAAATACTCTGTATTATCTATTGGATAAAGGGGGAGTCCGCTGGGTTTTTCTCTCTACCTCTGTTCTTGCTTTGTAATCTGTTTTCTTTGAATCTGCTTTGTTTTGGCGTTTAATTCTTAGTAGTCTTTTTATTTTCATCTTGATCTTTCCATTTATGCATGTTTTAATGATTTCTGTGTTTGTGTTCTTGATGTTTTTCATGGGTTCTGAGTAGTTTTTAGGATTCTTAAGGATGGGTTAGATTAAGTGTGGAATCTTAGTCTCCTAGGTGGTTAAAGCTTGGATTACTTGAAATCCCTTCTCGATTAGTGTTATTAATGCTAGTTTCTCTCTCATCAATTGGAATTAGAACTTATGCATTTTCGCGCCCACCAAGTGTTTGATGAAATGTCTAAACCAACTAATTCTAGAGATTTACATTCCTAGCCTAAGAGATTGGTTGTCTAGGTTGTTTATTGGCTTTAATAGACTGAATCTTAGTGCCTGCTAGGTTAGATTTCGTTAAAGAGATTTAAGTATAGAACTGGCTTAGCTTGAGGTTATCTGTCATGAGAATGGATTTAGCCACTGTTGAGTTTATTGTCTAGGGATTAGCTCTGCTTGAGTTTGTTAAACACCTAGGTAGATTAAGAGGATACACTGATTCACAACCCCATCCTTAGGAGCTTCTGTTTAGTTTATTGATTTCTCTGTCTCCATTGTATCTGTAGCTTCTGTTAGTAACCATTGTTCTGTTAGCTTCTGTTTTTAACTTCTGTAATGCTTTCAATTATGGTTTTGTTAGATTGTTAATCTCATGATCTATTGCTTGGCTTGACTTAATTGATTTGATTGCATCCTTTCAGGTTAATAGGTCACCCATTTGGTTTGACACCTTTCTGTACTTCAATGACATGATGATAGTGCAATAGGAAATTGACCTATATCAAGTGCATATAGGATAGTTAGACTCGGTTAAAAGAAAAGAACAACAATTGAACCCTAAGCATAGATCTCATCATCGATTATCACTCCAATGGTCCAAAGGATCCACTTGCTCATCCCTTTGTGGGTGACAACAGTGAATGAGTTTGGGAACATAACTATAACAAAATAAAAAGCAATAAAGAAAAATAACACATTACTAAATAAGAAGAACATTATATATTAATGCATAAATAATAAGTAAACATAAGGACAATGTGTTTCTCTCATGGAGATGTGTGCAAAGCACACATCTTCTGTCTCTCTATCCCTTAAACGTCTCACATCTCTTTCTTATGTTTGGGGGCTAGTTTACAAGGCACTTATATATTACTAGGGTTGCTAGAACAAACCAGTTGTAAAGTGATAAGTTTACTAAAGCCTAAAACTGAAAAATAAAGAGTTTCCTTTATTCTTAATCGCCAAATCGTTAAGTTTCCTTTTTCTTCGGGATGAGCATCGGGCATGTATGGTCGATGTGATTAGTCAATGTACATCTCTACGAGGGCATCGACCACGCCTGGTCTGGATTTGCATCGACCTGGTCTAGTAGATGCACTAGGTCGATGCTTGGCTGTGTAGCTCTAAGGAAACCTTTCGTGATCGTCCGCGATCCATAACAAGTAACTCCAACATTCTCATAAGCATTTAGTACTCTTAAACACTCCAAAGACTAGTGTTTTGCACCCAGTACCTAGAATTACGTTAGTGTATGCAAATGCACTAAAGTAGTCCTAAAAGATAGTTATAATGCATGATATTAGTCTATATGAATACGTAAAAATATGTAAATATGAGATCTATCACTAGCCCTAATTTAGCCACCAAAAAACTTGTTGTATCTCCTATTGTCCCCTCCCATTTAAGTGTTGTTTGCTTTAGTCCTTCAGCACATGAGTGTCTGCTGCTCCCATACGATCCTTGTCTTCATGCTCCAACTCATTAATCTTCAATTCATCACACATTTGTGCCAACTGTTGGTGTGAGTCATCATCCTTTTGCTTGGGTGGCTCCTTCCTCAATGTGTTTTTCTTAAAATAGACATTAAAGGGTTTAACAATACTCCCCTCTTTGAGGAGGAGCTTGTCCCCAAGCTCGAATTGAAGAAATTATTTTATGAGGGACTTGACTAGTATCCACTCATCGTCTTCATCTGTGAATCCCTTCCAATGCCTCCAAATTGCATGTTGCATTATGACGAGTGTCTAGAATCTCCTCTGGCTCAATGGTAACATCTTCTAACTCCGACAGGGCTGGCGGCAAGGGAGAGATAGGCAAATCTGTTCTACAGGCTTCCTTGAGAAAGACACATGAAACACATTGTGTATGCATGATCCCTCTGGAAGTTGAAGCATGTGTGATGCTTTCCCTATTCGTTCATAGATGGTGTAAGGCCCAATATACTTTGCTGCCATTTTTTGACAGATCCTCTTAGTGATTAAAGCTTGCATATATGGTCCTAGCTTCAAGTAAACTTTCTATTCCATCGCAAATTCCAAATCTTTGCGTTTTTTGTCTGAGGAACTCTTCATGATATCTTGTGTCCGATGCAGATTATTTGTAACTTTAGCCAATATACTGTCCCTTTTTCACAATGCCTCTTCTAATTGAAAGTTCTTAATAAACCCTTGTTCAAACCTGTGTATTGTTGGGAGATCTCGACCATAGACCACCTTGTTCCAATGATACCTCTCGTTGATCCAGCAAAAACTTAAGGCTTTATTGGTCTGTCGCGACAATGAAGTGGCGTCCCAACAAGTAATGTCGCCACTTGTTCATGACCATCACAATTACCATCAGCTGACACTCATAGGCTGATTTGAACTGCTCTCTAGGCTTAGACCCTGGCTGAAGAAGGTAATGAGTCTTTTTTCCTGTAATAATACTGTGCTGAGACCAGTAGAAGAAACATCTTCTAATTCACAATGTCCCTTTTTCACAATGCCTCTTCTAATTCAAAGTTCTTAATAAACCCTAGTTCAAACCTGTGTATGTTTGGGAGATCTCGACCATAGACCACCTTGTTCCAAGGATACCTCTCGTTGATCCAGGAAAAACTTAAGGCTCTATTGGTCTGTCATGACAATGAAGTGGCGTCCCAACAAGTAATGTCGCCACTTGTTCATGACCATCACAATTACCATCAGCTCACGCTCATAGGCTGATTTGAGCTGCTCTCTAGGCTTAGACCCTGGCTGAAGAAGGTAATGAGTCTTTTTTCCTGTAATAATACTACGCTGAGACCAGTAGAAGAAACATCCATTTCTACTGTAAATTCCAGCTCGAAATTGGGCAACCTTAAGATAGGAACTAAAGACATAGTCATTTTAAGGGTGTCGAATGCAAATTATGCTGTTTTAGAACATGTAAACGTATCTTTCCGCAACAGTTCTGTTAATGGCTTTGCCAAAGACCCATATCCTTTCACAAAACGCCGGTAGTAACCAGTTAAGCCCAAGAAACCCTTTTTAATTCCTTGACCGTGGTTGGTGATGGCTAATGCTTAGTTGCTTCAGTTTTTGATGGATCTATTGATATACCATCACGTGTTATACCGTGCCCCAAATATTCAATCTTATGCTGACCAAAGGAGCATTTCTATCGATTAGCAAACAAACTGTTGTTCTCGAAGACTTGTAGGACGGCCGCGATATACTGAACGTGATCCTCTACTGTATTGCTAAATATCAAAATGTCATCAAAGAATATAAGGACAAACTTACGTAAAAATGGCTTGATGAGGTCATTCATGAGGGCTTGGAAGCTCGCTAGTGCATTCATGAGACCAAAAAGCATGACTAGGAACTCATAGTGACCTTCGTGAGTACGAAATGCCCTTTTGTGTATGTCATCTTCCTTCATTCGAATTTGGTGATAGCCGACTGTAAGGAACTCATAGTGACCTCCAGTTTTGAGAAGATCGTTGCTCCATGAAGCTCAGCAAGTAGTTGATCAATGACGAGGATTGGAAATTTATCCGGGACTGTTGCACGGTTTATAGCCCGATAGTCCATACACAATCTCCATGTGTTATCCTTTTCACGCACTAAGAGAACCGGACTAGAGTAAGGGCTTTTGCTATGTCTGATTATTCCCACTTGAAGCATCTCTATCACCAGTCCCTCAATGATCTCCTTATGGGCGTGAAGATAATGGTAGGGTCTCACTAAAATTGCTTTTGCGCCCGGGTGGAGGTTGATGGCGTGTTCATGATCCCGTATAGGAGGCATGCTTCTTGGCGTAGCAAACACAATATGAAACTGGTCCAAAACTGAATTTAACTGTGTTCCTTCCTCGTTTTCTTGTACCTCACGCACGGATGTGTTAGAAAGCGTGGTATGGACTCTGTAGGAATGAAGTGCAAACTGTTACCTGTTGCCAATCCTCGAGAAGTGTGTTTTATGTAAATCTCTTTCTCCCTATAGAGTTACCACCTCATTGTCATTGATATGAAATTGTGTGTTGTCCCATTATCAATCATTACCACCAATACACGATTCCCAATCACGGCTGCGAAAAGGTTTGAACTTGGATCCCATCTCTTTCTCCATCATTAAAGTTAGGGTATCCACCTCTCCTAGTGAGGCATAACCTATCATTAGTCGATGTTCTATGGCTTCATGACCAGAACCATTCCTCGTACTGAGCTTCACAAAGTATTGTGGAATCCTTTCTAGTTAGCGGGCTTCAAGATTGTAGACCTAGGATGACAAATCTTCTAACTGGGCCACATATGCTTCAACAGACCTGATGTGGACATCGGTCCCGAACAAGAGACTGCAGACTGGACCGGAGTGAACCATGGAGTAAAGACCACAGTTCCTTTCATTCCAACTGAAAGGATGGCCCGGAGAAAGACCAAGGCCATCAAGAACCAGCTACAAACCTACATTCATGGACCTATGGAACACTTGTACCGAGCGGAGCAAGAAGACCCGGGTCAAAGCGGTGTAGTTGTCCAATCGGACCCAAGAAGCCTAGATATAATTGACGGTGCACGGACACTTAGCTTTGGGAGCAAAGCCTTATGTGTCCTTGTTATCCATCAGTGAGGACACCTCTCAAGACCTTAGGTAAAGTATTGTACTCTTTCCCTACTTGTAGTTTTACCACATCAGGTTTCTAGAAAAGAGTTTTAACGAGACAAAAAACGCCTAAGGCATCACATCTCATCTCCCTTATGTGTTTAGCTTGGAAACCTTTGATGATAAGTCTAGGCACATAAGAGATGTGATCCTATCTCAAGGAAGTCATTACAAAAGCTTTCTTCTTTTTACTTAGCTTATTTGCCTTTATATTTTGAGATGTGTGTGAGATGCTTTCAAGGCTTGTTATTTGTTTTTAGGTTTACTTGTTCATGGGCCTAAGTATAATGCTTGTTGATACACGCCTAAGGTCTTCAAGGGAGTAGCTTGAACAAGTTTAATGCGGAATATAAGGCCAATGGTGGGGCTTCTCGGCGGTAAGGAGAAACCGGCGTGATTTCTGGTAAAAATGGGTTGTGAACGATGGAGATGGGGTGATGAACGGTGCTAGGCTGATGTAGAGCTTCAGGGTTCAGGGACACACAGACAAGAAGCACCACGGACGACAAGAATAGAGAGAACGGCAGAGAGGTGTGACAAACCGGCGATGGAGAAGAAGATGGATGGTGGTGGCAGAAGTGAAGCAATCTATGGGGTGAATGGCACCACAAAGGTTGTGAGAGACCCTTGATACAGCCACCTACAAGCTGAAGACAAACCTCCAAGCTTCTAGGGTTTTCTCACTCTAGACTAGAGATGAGAGACAAATATACAACTTTGAGATTTTTATGTAATGATTGCTTAATGATTAAAGAAGAGTAGTTTGCCTTTTATAGGCTTACAATTAGGTTTTAATTAGGTTTAGTGTGGCCTAAGCCCATAGAGAACAAGCTCGATACTTAGACCATAAACTAACCCAAAAACAAATAAGCCATAAAACCAACAAAAAGGCGTAAGTCTCAAAAGCAATAAAAAGGAAGAAAAACATAACTAGGGGCTTTCCTTAAGATGGAATCACATCTCTTATGTATTTAGGCTTGTCATGTGTATTTCCAAGTCAAATACACAAGGGAGATGAGATGTGATGCCTTAGACTTTTCTTGCCTCATTAAAACCCTTTTATAGAAACCCGATGTGGTAAATAAAAGTAGGGAAACAGTACAATACTTCATTCAAAGTCTTTGAAGAGTGTTCTCACTAATGACGAGCGAGGACACATGTAGTTTTGCTCCCAAAGCTAAGTGTTCATGAGTTCTCGGTCATTGTAGATGAGCTCTCAGTCCATGTGCTTGTTGGAACCAGTCCAGCTTCGTTTCGGTCTCGACTCTCAGGTCTTGGTGTGGTCTTGTTGGATAACCCTCCCAGCTCTTCTTCCGTGCTCCTTATCATCTCTTGAGTAGGCTTTACCGACCCCGTCTCTCTTGCTTTGATGCAATCCTAGGATATGATGCATCACCAACTACCACTTGGACTTTACTCAAAGCTCACCTAGGGAGCACCTCGAAGTAGAATCAGCCCAAAAGAAGCTCCCAAAAAGAAGTTATAGCTGATACAAGACGAATGGATCAAAAACGGCCAAATTTGGACCGACTTGCACTTAATGGAGGATTCCGGCCAGTCCAAGAGGAACCGAGTGACGAGGTGACCCATTCTGGAAAATTAACTCAACCACAGAGCTTTGAGAGTTGGAATCAGGCCAAGAGCTGCTTTAGTTTGAAGATATTATTTTTACAAGTCAACAGACTCTCCACTGGCCTATCATTAAAGCTAACGGATCCGGAGAGCTTCAAACTTACGTGTCGCATCCGGGAGAGTAAGGCGCTAGTCATTAAGCACTAAGAAGTAATGGGAGGATGGCATGTCTTCACCACCAAGCTTAGGTGAGAACACAACCCCAAGACTCTAGGTGAGTAACATACTTTTTCCCTACTCTTAGGTTTCCTACCGGGTTTTACTAGGAAAAGGTTTTAACGAGGTGTGAAATGCTTAGAGCATCACTTCTCAGCTTCCATTGCAAGAGAAGTGATCTTTATCAAAGAGAAGTTATTACAAAAGCTTTTCTTCCTATACTTAGTCTATTTTGTTTGTTTTCAGACTTGTTGTCTTTTAGTTGCTTTGCTTTTAGGCTTGTTTTGTAAAGTGGAGGGCCCAAGTATCCAACTTGTACTTTATGGGCTTAGGTCCAATCCATTATTCAAGTAGTCCTAATTTGTAGCCTTTATAAGGCAAACCCTTCTCATTTTACAAGCTAAGCAATCATTGAGTCAAAACTAGAAAGGTTTCTCCTTTTGTCTCTAATCTATTGAGGTAACTCTAGATTAGTAAACCATAGAGTATTCGAGTGTGTCTCATACTCAAAGGTTCTTAGATGTATTAAAGGACTCACACATCCTTTGTGGTTTGCCATTCAATCCATCGGTTCTAGTTCATCTCACCACCTCCTCAGTTTGGTTGCTTCCTGAGGATCCAAACTCCTATCTACGTTCATCATCTCATCACTCCATCATTTCATCCTTCGTTCACCTCCATTCATCACCATCCTCACCGCTTTGCTCACAGATTGAAGTTCTTCTCTGGGAACACGCTCATCTCCATCTAGCTTCCTGAGGATCAGATTTAGGCATGTATCATTTGGTATCAGAGCCAAAGTTCCTCAAAGGTTGTTTCTTTCTATTCCATCTCTCATTTTCCTTGCATTTGCATCAAAGAAAAACACATAAAAATCACATCTTTGCATCTCTTTGCTAGTTTGTATTCTGTTTATGTTTTAACTATTGAGAGTACTCACAATGACCCAGAGTTTGCACAGATGATATAGGAGAAGAATGACCCGGGATTTGCACGGACACTAAACCCAGAATATGCATGACCACTAAACCCAGAGTCCACATAAATAAAACCATTGGAGTCACGGGAGCGTGACCCGGAATATTCACGAATAATAAACCCAGAATACGCACGAATAGAGCTGTTAGATGAAGATGAGTTGGATGAAGTAGTCAGCAAGCTAAAAGAGAGGGGGGACCATGCTGAGAAAAAAAGGGACAGCTCATGCTCTTTGTCCCCCAGTGGTCTACACCACCTTATCCTTTTTGAATTCAGATATTTTTTTATAGGTTTTAACATAGTTACCTTTGTATCTTGCATATATATAGAGTGTATAGCCTTGTAAATATTTAATTAAGCTAATAAGAAAAAAAACAGTTTTCAACTCTTTGTGTGCTCTCCCAAAAACGCCCACACTTTCTTTCTTTTATTCTTCAATTCTTGCTTCTATTCTCACAAATCTATACTCTATACTCATAAATCTACATGGTGTCAGAGCAGTTCTAAAGATCTGAGTGGGTTTATTCTTGTGTTTTTTGAAAAAAAATCTGGGTTTGTGTTCTTGAAAAATCTGGGTTTGTGTTCTTGAGAAATCTGGGTTTATTCTTGAAAGTGCAAGAAATTCATGGAGATGCAAAAGCAAGTTGTTCTACCAGTTGTTTCTCAAGGGGAACAACTACTTGTTGTGGTCAAAGACTGCAAATACTGCCCTAAGGAGCCGAGGGCTAT
This sequence comes from Boechera divaricarpa, assembly GCA_026770425.1. NCBI lineage: Eukaryota > Viridiplantae > Streptophyta > Magnoliopsida > Brassicales > Brassicaceae > Boechera > Boechera divaricarpa. The sequence goes on from CM049190.1 coordinate 17,076,869, forward strand.
GGGGATATGTTGAAGATGACATTGAGGCTGTGAAGAAGAGCCCAATGGTGGAAGGTGAGGATGGTGCTGCTAGGGCTGAGAAGGTGAAGAAATAGGACCAGGAGGACCAGCAAGTCTTAACCATGATTCAAGGCTCTTTAGATGCTTTTATCCTTGCTGGTTATTTTTATTGTGAAACTACCAAGGAGTTGTGGGATACACTCAAGGGCGTGTATGGACATGTTTCAAACATTTCTAGGATTTTTGCGGTGAAAAAGGCTTTGAATGATCTTCAGCAAGAGGGGAAGGCGTTCAATGATTTGTTTAAGGTTTTTAGAGGGTTGTGGGCAGAGTTGGAGATGCTTAAACCACCCACAAATGACCTTAAGGAACTAAATGAAAGGAGGGAGCAAGATCAAATCTTTGGGTTGCTGCTTACTCTCAATGACTCTTATAAGGCTCTCATTCAGCATATTTTGAGGTTTGACAAACTTCCAACCCTAAATGAAGTTGTCAACAAATTTAGAAGGAGGAAGGCTCTGATGAAATGAGGGATGAAGATTCACGGGTGGATGCTAGACTCGATCGAGTGAAGACAGGACTTGATCGAGTCAGAAATGGACTCGATGCTAGACTCGATCCAGTGAAGACAGGACTCGATCGAGTCAGTGAGAAAGAGACTGCAGAACTCGGCCAAGGGACCAGCGGTCCAAAGGAGAGAACACCAAAGGGACCAATGGTCCAAGAAAGAGATGCAAGTGGCGAATGGACCAGCGGTCCAAAGGAGAGAGCACTCTATGGACCAATGGTCCGAGACAAAGATGCAAGTGGTGCAAGTTGCACATGAAGTGGCTCAGAGGCATGGGGCTTGGCAAATGGTGTCAGCCCTTGGGAGAAACATTAGCTAGTTGCACTTGAGTGTTTTAGCTTGTAGTTATTTTATACTTGTAAGTATAGATTAGTCTTTCTATTTAATGTTGTAATCACCCAGAACATAATAAGCAGAAGAATTATTCAGAAATCTCTCCAGTTCTAAAATCTCTTTCATACTCTAAAACTTTCATGGTATCAGAGCAAGTTAGGTTCTAACTCTGCTAAATACTCTTAAGTGTTTTGTTCTCTACTTGTTTATGAAAAAACAATGGGAGGTTCAAAGCAGATCACATTACCAGTTGTGCTAAATGGGAATAACTTTCTCCTTTGGTCAAGAACAGCAAAGATAGCCTTGAGAAGCCAAGGCTTGTGGGAACATGTAATCTCCACAGAAAAAGAGAAGACAGGTGAGACAATTCTTCTTAAGAAAAAGAAGGTGATCACGCCTAAGAAGAAGACCGGAGAGAGGTCCGGTGGTGAAGATGATTCTGATGAGGATGATGAGGATGAAGCATCACGTTGGGAGCAATCTGATCAGTTGGTGTTGGCAGTTCTACAGAGCTCTCTGGAACCATCCATTCTCTCAGCCTATTCTTACTCAGAAACAGCTAAAGAGTTATGGGATACTCTTCAAGGAGTCTATGGGAACCTTAGCAACATCAGCCAAATATTCGAAGTCAAGAGGGCTTTGACTACTCTCCAGCAAGAGGGGAGATCATTTAAGGATGTGTTCGGGGAATTCAAAGGATTGTGGTTCGAAATGGAGATGCTTAGACCATCCACCACGGATCCAAAAGAGCTAGATGAGCGCAGAGAGCAAGACCAAGTCTTTGGTTTGCTACTAACTCTGAATGACTCATTCAAAGATCTCATCAAACACATCCTAAGGTATGAGAAGCTACCTTCCCTCAATGAAGTGTGTATGGCAATTCAAAAGGAAGAAGGCTCACGAGGTCTCTTCCAAGGAGTGAGTGAGTCTGCCCATGTAAGCCGTGGTTCATACACCTTTGGCGACAAGAAGGGAATAGTGTGTGACCATTGCAAAATGAAGGGACATACCAAGGATAGGTGTTGGACGTTATATCCACACTTAAGGCCAGCAAGGTTGAAAAACATGGGTCAGAGCTCTAAGGAAGGTGGTGGAATGGCTAGGGCGGATGATATGGTAAGGAGATCTGAGTTTGAGGCTCTCATGAAGAGCATCTCAAAACTCACCGAACCGGGTAAGTGCCTTATGGCTGGTACATCTCAAGTTCTTAAACCACTAGTAGTCAATTCTGGAGCCACAAACAACATGATATGTGACTCTAGACTCTTATCTAATATTAGACCATATTCTGGAAGTGTGAATGTGGCTAATGGTGAAAGTGTGATGATCGAAGGGATTGGAGATTTGGGCTTGTTAGATCAGAAAACTAAGGCTCTATTTTTACCTAGTTTTTCTAACAACCTCTTATCCGTTTCAAAGACCACCAAGGAGTTGGATTGTATTGTTATGTTTGGAGCTAATGGAGTATTGTTTCAGGATAATAAAACTAAGGCTTTGATCGGTGAAGGAAAAGTTAGTAACGGGTTGTACACATTGGGAGAGGAGGCGTTGGGGTCTTCTAGTGAATGCGGATTATATGCTAAGGTTTCTCAAACCAAGTGGCATGAACGTTTTGGACACCCTCAACTCAAGATGTTGAAGCTTGTGGCACCAGGCATAAGTGGAGAACAAGAAGAGTGTGAGGCTTGCATTTTGGGGAAACATTGTAGAAGCATGTTTCCAGATTCATCCAAGTGTTATGATGAATGTTTTGATTTAGTTCACACAGATGTATGGACAGCCTCTTATCCTTCACGAGATCAATACAAGTATTTCGTTTCTTTTATTGATGAAAAGAGCAAATACACATGGATTACTCTAATGACGCCAAAGAGTCAAGTGTTTGAGGCATTCACTCGGTTCCATAGTTATGTCACAACACAATTTGAAGCTAAAATCAAAACGTTGAGAAGTGATAATGGCGGAGAGTATGTGAATAGATGTCTTAAAGAATTCTTGGAAAAGAACGGCATTATTCACCAAACTTCTTGCCCTTATACTCCACAACAAAACGGAGTGGCCGAGAGGAAGAACCGGCACTTATTGGAAACAGCGCGAGCAATGATGTTTGCTAGAGGAGTTCCAACGTCTTTCTGGGGCGATGCTGTGATGACAGCAGGATATTTGATCAACCGACTTCCTTCTAAAGGTCTAGACAATCTATCTCCATATGAGGTACTTACTAAATCCAAAGCAAGCATCAATCATCTGAGAGTGTTTGGGAGTGTATGCTTTGTGTTTATACCCGAAGCAAACCGCAACAAGCTAGAAGCTAAGAGCATGAAATGCATGTTTGTGGGCTACTCACCAACACAAAAAGGGTATAAATGCTACCATCCAGAACACAAGAGAATCTATATCTCCCGTGATGTGAAATTTCATGAGGAGGAAGGATACTTTCAAAGGAAGGAGTGGAACGATAGCATTGGACTAGTCACTCCTCAACAACACTCTCAGGTAACTAATACTCGAATCTTTTTGAATGGATTACAAAATCTTGTGGATAGAGGGAAGAGATCAAATAATCAAATGAAGACAAATGAAGAAAAATACCAAAAGAGAGAAGCTGTGGGTGACAGACTCGATCGAGTCAGTGATGGACATGATCGAGTTAGTGGTAGAAACCGAGAGGGGGAAGCTGTCGTTGATAGACTCGATCGAGTCAGTAGTAGAGTTGATCGAGTCAGTTGTGAACCAAATGATCAAGACTCAGAAAACTCTAAAGAAACGATAGAGTCAAGTCGTTCTGAGAGTGAGGGGGAATATGATCACACAGAGATAGATCAAGAACATGAAGCCATGGAACAGGGAGGCCTAAGGAGAAGTACGAGGCAAAAGTTTGGTCCGGAAAATTAGAAAAACACAAGGGTTTACTATAACAACTCGGCTATTGAAGGAACTGAGTCCTCGAATGTGGTGAAGGAGTGTACTGGGTGTACGGCAGGTCCTATAGGCAACAGCACTCCCTCATTACTAAGTAGAGACTCTATTCTACTCAATAGTCAAGAAAGGATCAAAGAAACAAGTGTTTACCCAATTGACAGTTTCTGTTCTATAAAGAGGCTACCCGTGGATCATCAGGCATTCCTAGTTGAGTTGGACAAAGAGGAGATTCCAGGCTCTTATAAGGATGCAAGAAGTGACCCAAAATGGGTTAAAGCTATGGGTGAAGAGTTAGACTCGATGAAAAAGAATGGAACGTGGGAAATACTGGAGCTACCAGATAACAAGAAAACAGTGGGGTGTAGGTGGGTCTTCACAATCAAATATACCAGTACAGGAACTGTTGAGAGATACAAAGCTCAGCTAGTAGCCAAGGGATACACTCAAATATATGGAGAGGACTACACGGAGACATTTGCACCAGTTGCCAAATTACACTCGGTAAGGGTTCTTTTATCTGTGGCCATCAATAAATCATGGAGTTTATGGCAGATGGATGTCAAGAATGCTTTCCTCCAAGGTGATTTAGCAGAAGAAGTATTCATGGAAATCCCTGAAGGAGTCTCAGTCAAGGAAGGTAACAATTTGGTATGCAAGCTTCACAAAGCTATCTATGGTCTAAAACAGTCTCCTAGGGCGTGGTATCAACGACTAAGCAATTGTTTGATACAAGATGGATTTACAATGTCCGAGGCTGATCACTCCCTGTTTATGGCTCATGGCAATCAAGGGACCATAGTGGTGTTGATATATGTGGATGATATCATCATCACCGGAGATAACACGGACGGGATCAACAAGACCAAAGACATGCTTAAAAGGGCATTTGAGATCAAAGATTTGGGGGAACTAAAATACTTCTTGGGTATTGAGATGGTTCGGTCTAAAGAGGGCATGTTTATTTCACAACGAAAATATGCATTGGAGCTGTTAAGTGAAACTGGGAAACTTGGGTCTAGACCAGCCAAGACTCCTCTTGACGAGAATTACAAGGAAGAGATTGAGAAGGAGCCTTGGCCAGAGGTAAAGCAATATCAAAGGCTTGTGGGAAGATTGATCTACTTGACAATCACTAGGCCAGATATATGCTTCGCGGTGAACCAAGTAAGTAAGCATATGTCAGCACCAACTTTTCATCATTGGAACATGATTGAAAGGATCTTACGATATCTAAAGTCTAATCCTGGAAAGGGCATCTAGATGAAAAACAATAGCAATACCACCTTGGTAGGCTATTGTGATGCGGATTGGGCTGGAGATAGAATGGATCGTAAGTCTACAACAGGATATTGCACATTGATTGGCGGAAACCTAGTTACTTGGAAAAGCAAAAAACAAAAGGTTGTTTCACTATCAAGTGCGGAGGCAGAGTATAGAGCTATGAAAGAAGCCACAAAAGAACTCATTTGGCTGAAACGTCTTCTAAATGAGTTGGGAGTAAAGTGTGAAGAACCAATCACACTATTCTGTGATAACATGGCCACATTACACATAGCCTCCAATCCTGTGTTCCATGAGAGAACTAAACACATCGAGGTCGATTGCCATTTTGTGAGAGAAAAAGTTCAAGATGGCACAATCAATACTTTGTTCGTAAGGAGTGAAGATCAGTATGCGGATATATTCACTAAAGCAGCTACTACACAAGTGTGTGACTTCATCCATGGCAAGATAGGCTTAATCGATCCTCACCAGCCTATCTTGAGGGGGAATGATGAAATGAGGGATGAAGATTCACGGATGGATGCTAGACTCGATCGAGTGAAGACAGGACTTGATCGAGTCAGAAATGGACTCGATGCTAGACTCGATCCAGTGAAGACAGGACTCGATCGAGTCAGTGAGAAAGAGACTGCAGAACTCGGCCAAGTGACCAGCGGTCCAAAGGAGAGAACACCAAAGGGACCAATGGTCCAAGAAAGAGATGCAAGTGGCGAATGGACCAGCGGTCCAAAGGAGAGAGCACTCTATGGACCAATGGTCCGAGACAAAGATACAAGTGGTGCAAGTTGCACATGAAGTGGCTCAGAGGCATGGGGCTTGGCAAATGGTGTCAGCCCTTGGGAGAAACATTAGCTAGTTGCACTTGAGTGTTTTAGCTTGTAGTTATTTTATACTTGTAAGTATAGATTAGTCTTTCTATTTAATGTTGTAATCACCCAGAACATAATAAGCAGAAGAATTAGAAATCTCTCCAGTTCTAAAATCTCTTTCATACTCTAAAACTTTCAGGCTCAAGGAGCCTATTTCAATCATCTAGTGAGATGGCTCATGCTGTGTATAAACCAGCGCTTTATGGAGACAAGAAAGCACTAGTTTGTGAGCATTGTAAGATGAAAGGTCATAGCAAAGAAAAATGCGGGACGCTTTATCCACATTTGAAACCTGCTAGGCTGAGAAGAAATGGCCAAGGGGGCGGTCAAGGACAAAGGGTGTTTGCTGGAACAGCTCAAGCTGAAGAGGGTAATGGACTGGTTCGAAAATCTGATTTTGAAACGTTGATCAAGAGCATTGCAAAGCTCACCGAATCAGGTAAGAGATGTTTTGTTTCTAAAATTCAGAACAAGGTTATTGTTGATTCGGGTGCTAGTCACCATATGATTAAGGATGAAATCTTATTAGCTAATATTAGACCTCATGGTGGAATGGTTAAGGTAGCTAATCTATAGAAGGAATTGGAGATTTTGAAGTTTTTAGGAAAAACACTAAAGCCTTATATGTTCCTGAATTCACTTCTAACTTGTTATCGGTTCATAAGGCTACAAAGGACCTAGATTGCAAGGTTATTTTTGGATCTGATTTGGTTCAGTTTCAGGACAATAAGACTGATAAGGTGAAGGAAGAGTGAAGGATGGTCTTTATGTATTAAATAAGAAGGTGGATGATGGAGAGAAATCATTTGTTCTTAGTGCGGTTGGTTCAAGCTATTTATGGCACTCACGTTTGGGACATCCAAGTAGTAAGGTGCTCAGCATGGTCTTGCCCAACCTAGTTCAAGAGAATAAAGAGTGTGAAGCTTGTGTGTTAGGAAAACATTGTAGAAGTAGCTTTCCGGATTCAACTACAATGTATGAGAAGTGTTTTGAGCTAGTCCATTCGGATGTGTGGACAGCTCCATGTGTTTCTAAGGATCAATATAAGCATTTTGTATCATTCATTGATGAGAAGTCCAAGTATACATGGGTGACACTAATGGGTTCCAAAGATCAAGTGTTTGAATCATTCACCAAATTCTATAACTATGTGGAAACACAATTTGGAGCAAGAGTTAAGATCCTTAGAAGTGATAATGGAGGAAAATACACAAGCAATAAGTTTAAGAAGTTTGTGGATGATAAGGGGGTAGTTCATCAAACTTCTTGCCCATACACACCTTAGCAAAATGGAGTCTCGGAAAGGAAGAATAGACATGTGCTAGAGGTGGCTAGAAGTATGATGTTTGAGAGAGGAGTTCCTAAGAGATTTTGGGGAGATGTGGTGATGGTAGCTTGTTATGTGATTAATAGGCTCCCAACACCAAATGTGGAAAACAAGTCTCCTTATGAGGTCTAGAATGGGATTAAACCAAGCATTGATCATCTCCAAGTCTTTGGATGTAGGTGCTACGTGTTTATTCCTGAAGCTCAAAGGAATAAGCTGGAACCTAAGAGCATTAAGTGCGTGTTTATTGGATACTCAAGCACTCAAAAGGGTTATAAGTGTTATGATCAAGAGACAAAACGCATATATATGTCAAGAGAAGTCCGGTTTGATGAAGAAGTGGGTTATTTCACCGAGAAGAAGTGGGGAGACTTAGAAGAGATTGTGAGCACTAGGGTGGATATGGAATCAATACTGAGAAGTATTTAACCTAGGAAGAAAGGGGATGAAGAAGGAGGGAGTCAAATCATAATTGAGGAGGAAATGGATTCGGGTAGTCATAAATCCGAAGAAAGTAGCTCTTCATTGGAATCTGAGGAAGAAAAAGAAGCCTCGGTCCCTCAAAGTGAAGAGAATGTTTCTTCTCAAGACCATGAAGCTGAGGTGGAGAATGTGGAGACTCAAGTGCAAGAACCTGTTCTAAGAAAAAGCACAAGACTCAAGTTTGGTCCAGAAAATTGGAAAAATACAAGGGTGTATTTTAATTGTCTAGCAACAACTCAAGGTGATACTAAGCAAGTGGTGTCCTCTACATTGAGTGAGGAGTGATCTAAGTGTACGGGGGGCTTAGATCCTGTTCTTATAGGCAACAACACTCCTCCCTCACTAAATAGTTCGGACATTACTCAAAAAGAAGAAACAAGTGTTGCAGCTAGAAGATATCTAATTGAGGAGTATTGCTCATTAGCTTACTTCCCTAAGGAGCACCAAGCATATCTGAGCAAGATTGATGAAAATAAGGTCCCAACATCCTATGAAGAAGCATGTAAGGATGAGACATGGGTCCAGACTATGAGGGAAGAAATTGGGTTTATGGAGAAGAATAATACATGGGATTTGACAGAACTTCCAAGAGGGAAGAAGCTGGTGGAATGTAGGTGGGTTTACACCGTCAAGTATAAGAAGAATGGTGAAGTGGAGATGTACAAAGCTAGACTAGTGGCAAAGGGATACACACAAGTCTATGGAGAAGACTATACTGAAACATTTGCACCAGTGGCTAAATTGCATTCAATTAGAACTCTTCTATCCGTTGCCATTAATCTATCATGGGGACTAAGGCAAATGGATGTAAAGAATGCTTTCTTACAAGGTGATCTAGAAGAAGAAGTCTTAATGGCTTGTCCTCAAGGATATGGTACACAAGAAGGAGAAGTGTGTAAGTTGAGGAAAACCATCTACGGATTGAAACAATCACCGAAGGCATGATACCAAAGATTGAGTGGTTGTTTGATGGAGAAGAGATTTGAAGAGATTTATAAAATCTGAGGTTGATCATACCATATTCACTAAGAAGCATCAAGAAGGCATAGTGGTGGTATTGATCTATGTGGATGATATCATCATCACCGGAAGTGACGCTGAAGGGATTAGTGAAACTAAGGGGATTTTGAAGACTTCCTCTGATATCAAGGATTTGGGAGAGTTGAAGTATTTTCTGGGCATTGAAATGACTAGGGAGACCAATGGGATGTTCATATCAGAAAGGAAGTATGTAATTGATTTACTAAAAGAAACTGGAAAGTTGGGATCAAAACCAGGAAGAACACCCATTGAAGAAGGTTATCAAGATGTGATTAAGGGGAAGATATGGCTAGATGTGAAACAATATCAGAGGTTAGTTGGGAAGTTGATTTATTTAACGATTACTAGATCGGATATTTGTTTTGTAGTCAATAGAGTAAGCTAGCATATGCAAGCTCCCAAAACACACCATTGGAATATGGTGGAGAGAATACTCTGATATCTTAAAAGGGATCCAAGAAAGAGAATATAGTTAAAGTGCAATGGGAGAACTGAATTGGAAGCTTATTGTGATGCTGATTGGACTGGAAATAAAGAAACTGGAAAATCAACAACCGGATATTGCACATTCTTGGGAGGTAATCTAGTGACATGGAGAAACAAGAAACAGAAAGTTATTGCTCTATCTAGTGCTGAAGCTGAGTATAGCGCAATGAAAGAGGTCACTAAAGAGATGATGTGGCTAAGGGCTCTTCTTAAGGATATGGGGATTAGTGATGACAAACCGATGAGCTTATATTATGATAATCAAGCTGCGATCCATATAGCCTCTAATCCGGTATTCCATCAGCGAACAAAGCATATAGAAGTGGATTGTCACTTTGTTCGAAGAAAGATTCAAGAAAGGTTGATTGAGATCAAGTTTGTGAAGAGTGGATATCAGATGGCAGATATATTCACTAAGGATACTCCGTTGCGTGTTTGTGAGTACATCCATGACAAGATTGGCCTATCAAGTCCTCACCGGCCAACTTGAGGGGGAGTGTTGAGAGTACTCACAATGACTCAGAGTTTGCACGAATGATACAGGAGAAGAATGACCCGGAATTTGTACGGACACTAAACCCAGAATATGACCGACCACTAAACCCGGAGTCCACATAAATAGAACCATTGGAGTCACGGGAGCGTGACCCAGAATATTCACGAATAATAAACCCAGAATACGCACGAATAGAGCCGTTAGATGAAGATTAGTTGGATGAAGTAGTCAGCAAGCTAAAAGAGAGGGGGGACCATGCTAAGAAAAAAAGGGACAGCTCATGCTCTTTGTCCCCAAGTGGTCTACACCACCTTATCCTTTTTGAATTCAGATATTTTTGTATAGGTTCTAACCTAGTTGCCTTTGTATTTTGCATATATATAGAGTGTATAGCCTTGTAAATATTTAATTAAGCTAATAAGAAAAAAAACAGTTTTCAGCTCTTTGTGTGCTCTCCCAAAAACGCCCACACTTTCTTTCTTTTATTCTTCAATTCTTGCTTCTATTCTCACAAATCTAGACTCTGTACTCATAAATCTACATGGTATCAGAGCAGTTCTAAAGATCTAAGTGGGTTTATTCTTGTGTTTTTTTTTTTAAAATCTGGGTTTGTGTTCTTGAAAAATCTGGGTTTGTGTTCTTGAGAAATCTAGGTTTATTCTTGAAAGTGCAAGCAATTCATGTAGATGCAAAAGCAAGTTGTTCTACCAGTTGTTTCTCAAGGGGAACAACTACTTGTTGTGGTCAAGGACTGCAAATACTGCCCTAAGGAGCTGAGGGCTATGGGGATATGTTGAAGATGGCATTGAGGCTGTGAAGAAGAGCCCAATGGTGGAAGGTGAGGATGGTGCTGCTAGGGCTGAAAAGGTGAAGAAATAGGACCAGGAGGACCAGCAAGTCTTAACCATGATTCAAGGCTCTTTAGATGCTTCTATCCTTGCTGGTTATTCTTATTGTGAAACTACCAAGGAGTTGTGGGATACACTCAAGGGCGTGTATGGAGATGTTTCAAACATTTCTAGGATTTTTGAGTTGAAAAAGGCTTTGAATGATCTTCAGCAAGAGGGGAAGGCGTTCAATAATTTGTTTGAGGTTTTTAGAGGGTTGTGGGCAGAGTTGGAGATGCTTAAACCACCCACAAATGACCTTAAGAAACTGAATGAAAGGAGGGAGCAAATCAAATCTTTGGGTTGCTGCTTACTCTCAATGACTCTTATAAGGCTCTCATTCAGCATATTTTGAGGTTTGACAAACTTCCAACCCTAAATGAAGTTTGTCAACAAATTCAGATGGAGGAAGGCTCAAGGAGCCTATTTCAATCATCTAGTGAGATGGCTCATGCTGTGTATAAATCGGCGCTTTATGGAGACAAGAAAGCACTAGCTTGTGAGCATTGTAAGATGAAAGGTCATAGCAAAGAAAAATGTTGGATGCTTTATCCACACTTGAAACCTGCTAGGCTGAGAAGAAATGGCCAAGGGGGCGGTCAAGGACAAAGGGTGTTTGCTGGAACAGCTCAAGCTGAAGAGGGTAATGGGCTGGTTCGAAAATCTGATTTTAAAACTTTGATCAAGAGCATTGCAAAGCTCGCCGAATCAGGTAAGAGATGTTTTGTTTCTAAAATTCAGAACAAGGTTATTGTTGATTTGGGTGCTAGTCACCATATGATTAAGGATGGAACCTTATTAGCTAATGTTAGACCTCATGGTGGAATGGTTAAGGTAGCTAATCTATAGAAGGAATTGGAGATTTTGAAGTTTTTAGGAAAAACACTAAAGCCTTATATGTTCCTGAATTCACTTCTAACTTGTTATCGGTTCATAAGGCTACAAAGGACCTAGATTGCAAGGTTATTTTTGGATTTGATTTGGTTCAGTTTCAGGACAATAAGACTGATAAGGTGTTTGGAGAAGGAAGAGTGAAGGATGGTCTTTATATTTTAAATAAGAAGGCGGATGATGGAGAGAAGTCATTTGCTCTTAGTGCGGTTGGTTCAAGCTATTTATGGCACTCACGTTTGGGACATCCAAGTAGTAAGGTGCTCAGCATGGTCTTGCCCAACCTAGTTCAAGAGAATAAAGAGTGTGAAGCTTGTGTGTTAGGAAAACATTGTAGAAGTAGCTTTCCGGATTCAACTACAATGTATGAGAAGTGTTCTGAGCTAGTCCATTCGGATGTGTGGACAGCTCCATGTGTTTCTAAGGATCAATATAAGTATTTTGTATCATTCATTGATGAGAAGTCCAAGTATACATGGGTGACACTAATGGATTCCAAAGATCAAGTGTTTGAATCATTCACCAAATTCTACAACTATGTGGAAACACAATTTGGAGCAAGAGTTAAGATCCTTAGAAGTGATAATTGAGGAGAATTGACACACCCCATCTCGAGTACAAAAACTGAAAACGCGTGGAAAATCAGGAAACCCAGGATTTTTTTTTTTTTAATAATTTTCGGTTAAAACCAACAGTCAAAAATGGTTTAAACCCATACTGAAAGTTTTAGAGTATGAAAGAGATTTTAGAACAAGAGAGATTTCTGAATAATTCTTCTGTTTTTTATGTTCTGGGTGATTACAACATTAAATAGAAAGACTAATCTATACTTACAAGTATAAAGTAACTACAAGCTAAAACACTCAAGTGCAACTAGCTAATGTTTCTCCCAAGGGCTGACACCATTTGCCAAGCCCCATGCCTCTGAGCCACTTCATGTGCAACTTGCACCACTTGCATCTTTGTCTCGGACCATTGGTCCATAGAGTGCTCTCTCCTTTGGACCGCTGGTCCATTCGCCACTTGCATCTCTTTCTTGGACCATTGGTCCCTTTGGTGTTCTCTCCTTTGGACCGCTTGTCCCTTGGCCGAGTTCTGCAGTCTCTTTCTCACTGACTCGATCGAGTCCTGTCTTCACTGGATCGAGTCTAGCATCGAGTCTATTTCTGACTCGATCAAGCCCTGTCTTCACTCGATCGAGTCTAGCATCCACCCGTGAATCTTCATCCCTCATTTCATCATTCCCCCTCAAGATAGGCTGGTGAGGATCGATTAAGCCTATCTTGCCATGGATGAAGTCACACACTTGTGTAGTAACTGCTTTAGTGAATATATCCGCATACTGATCTTCACTCCTTACGAACAAAGTATTGATTGTGCCATCTTGAACTTTTTCTCTCACAAAATGGCAATCGACCTCGATGTGTTTAGTTCTCTCATGGAACACAGGATTGGAGGCTATGTGTAATGCGGCCATGTTATCACAGAATAGTGTGATTGGTTCTTCACACTTTACTCCCAACTCATTTAGAAGACGTTTCAGCCAAATGAGTTCTTTTGTGGCTTCTTTCATAGCTCTATACTCTGCCTCCGCACTTGATAGTGAAACAACCTTTTGTTTTTTGCTTTTCCAAGTAACTAGGTTTCCGTCAATCAATGTGCAATATCCTGTTGTAGACTTACGATCTATTCTATCTCCAGCCCAATCCGCATCACAATAGCCTACCAAGGTGGTATTGCTATTGTTTTTCATCCAGATGCCCTTTCCAGGATTAGACTTTAGATATCGTAAGATCCTTTCAATCATGTTCCAATGATGAAAAGTTGGTGCTGACATATGCTTACTTACTTGGTTCACCGCGAAGCATATATCTGGCCTAGTGATTGTCAAGTAGATCAATCTTCCCACAAGCCTTTGATATTGCTTTACCTCTGGCCAAGGCTCCTTCTCAATCTCTTCCTTGTAATTCTCGTCAAGAGGAGTCTTGGCTGGTCTAGACCCAAGTTTCCCAGTTTCACTTAACAGCTCCAATGCATATTTTCGTTGTGAAATAAACATGCCCTCTTTAGACCGAACCATCTCAATACCCAAGAAGTATTTTAGTTCCCCCAAATCTTTGATCTCAAATGCCCTTTTAAGCATGTCTTTGGTCTTGTTGATCCCGTCCGTGTTATCTCCGGTGATGATGATATCATCCACATATATCAACACCACTATGGTCCCTTGATTGCCATGAGCCATAAACAGGGAGTGATCAGCCTCGGACATTGTAAATCCATCTTGTATCAAACAATTGCTTAGTCGTTGATACCACGCCCTAGGAGACTGCTAAATCACCTTGGAGGAAAGCATTCTTGACATCCATCTGCCATAAACTCCATGATTTATTGATGGCCACAGATAAAAGAACCCTTACCGAGTGTAATTTGGCAACTGGTGCAAATGTCTCCGTGTAGTCCTCTCCATATATTTGAGTGTATCCCTTGGCTACTAGCTGAGCTTTGTATCTCTCAACAGTTCCTGTACTGGTATATTTGATTGTGAAGACCCACCTACACCCCACAGTTTTCTTGTTATCTGGTAGCTCCAGTATTTCCCACGTTCCATTCTTTTTCATCGAGTCTAACTCTTCACCCATAGCTTTAACCCATTTTGGGTCACTTCTTGCATCCTTATAAGAGCCTGGAATCTCCTCTTTGTCCAACTCAACTAGGAATGCCTGATGATCCACGGGTAGCCTCTTTATAGAACAGAAACTGTCAATTGGGTAAACACTTGTTTCTTTGATCCTTTCTTGACTATTGAGTAGAATAGAGTCTCTACTTAGTAATGAGGGAGTGCTGTTGCCTATAGGACCTGCGGTACACCCAGTACACTCCTTCACCACATTCGAGGACTCAGTTCCTTCAATAGCCGAGTTGTTATAGTAAACCCTTGTGTTTTTCCAATTTTCCGGACCAAACTTTTGCCTCGTACTTCTCCTTAGGCCTCCCTGTTCCACGGCTTCATGTTCTTGATCTATCTCTGTGTGATCATATTCCCCCTCACTCTCAGAACGACTTGACTCCATCGTTTCTTTAGAGTTTTCTGAGTCTTGATCATTTGGTTCACAACTGACTCGATCGACTCTACTACTGACTCGATCGAGTCCATCAACGATAGCTTCCCCCTCTCGGTTTCTACCACTGACTCGATCATGTCCATCACTGACTCGATCGAGTCTGTCACCCACAGCTTCTCTCTCTTGGTATTTTTCGTCATTTGTCTTCATTTGATTATTTGATCTCTTCCCTCTATCCACAAGATTTTGTAATCCATTCAAAATGATTCGAGTATTAGTTACCTGAGAGTGTTGTTGAGGAGTGACTAGTCCAATGCTATCGTTCCACTCCTTCCTTTGAAAGTATCCTTCCTCCTCATGAAATTTCACATCACGGGAGATATAGATTCTCTTGTGTTCTGGATGGTAGCATTTATACCCTTTTTGTGTTTGTGAGTAGCCCACAAACATGTATTTCATGCTCTTAGCTTCTAGCTTGTTGCGGTTTGCTTCGGGTATAAACACAAAGCATACACTCCCAAACACTCTCAGATGATTGATGCTTGCTTTGGATTTAGTAAGTACCTCATATGGAGATAGATTGTCTAGACCTTTAGAAGGAAGACGGTTGATCAAATATCCTGCTGTCATCACAGCATCACCCCAGAAAGACGTTGGAACTCCTCTAGCAAACATCATTGCTCGCGCTGTTTCCAATAAGTGCCGGTTCTTCCTCTCGGCCACTCCGTTTTGTTGTGGAGTATAAGGGCAAGAAGTTTGGTGAATAATGCCGTTCTTTTCCAAGAATTCTTTAAGACATCTATTCACATACTCTCCGCCATTATCACTTCTCAACGTTTTGATTTTAGCTTCAAATTGTGTTGTGACATAACTATGTAACCGAGTGAATGCCTCAAACACTTGACTCTTTGACGTCATTAGAGTAATCCATGTGTATTTGCTCTTTTCATCAATAAAAGAAACGAAATACTTGTATTGATCTCGTGAAGGATAAGGGGCTGTCCATACATCTGTGTGAACTAAATCAAAACATTCATCATAACACTTGGATGAATCTGGAAACATGCTTCTACAATGTTTCCCCAAAATGCAAGCCTCACACTCTTCTTGTTCTCCACTTATGCCTGGTGCCACAAGCTTCAACATCTTGAGTTGAGGGTGCCCAAAACGTTCATGCCACTTGGTTTGAGAAACCTTAGCATATAATCCGCATTCACTAGAAGACCCCAACGTCTCCTCTCCCAATGTGTACAACCCGTTATTAACTTTTCCTTCACCGATCAAAGCCTTAGTTTTATTATCCTGAAACAATACTCCATTAGCTCCAAACATAACAATACAATCCAACTCCTTGGTGGTCTTTGAAACGGATAAGAGGTTGTTAGAAAAACTAGGTAAAAATAGAGCCTTAGTTTTCTGATCTAACAAGCCCAAATCTCCAATCCCTTCGATCATCACACTTTCACCATTAGCCACATTCACACTTCCAGAATATGGTCTAATATTAGATAAGAGTCTAGAGTCACATATCATGTTGTTTGTGGCTCCAGAATCGACTACTAGTTGTTTAAGAACTTGAGATGTACCAGCCATAAGGCACTTACCCGGTTCGGTGAGTTTTGAGATGCTCTTCATGAGAGCCTCAAACTCAGATCTCCTTACCATATCATCCGCCCTAGCCATTCCACCACCTTCCTTAGAGCTCTGACCCATGTTTTTCAACTTTGCTGGCCTTAAGTGTGGATATAAGGTCCAACACCTATCCTTGGTATGTCCCTTCATTTTGCAATGGTCACACACTATTCCCTTCTTGTCGCCAAAGGTGTATGAACCACGGCTTACATGGGCAGACTCACTCACTCCTTGGAAGAGACCTCGTGAGCCTTCTTCCTTTTGAATTGCCATACACACTTCATTGAGGGAAGGTAGCTTCTCATACCTTAGGATGTGTTTGATGAGATCTTTGAATGAGTCATTCAGAGTTAGTAGCAAACCAAAGACTTGGTCTTGCTCTCTGCGCTCATCTAGCTCTTTTGGATCCGTGGTGGATGGTCTAAGCATCTCCATTTCGAACCACAATCCTTTGAATTCCCCGAACACATCCTTAAATGATCTCCCCTCTTGCTGGAGAGTAGTCAAAGCCCTCTTGACTTCGAATATTTGGCTGATGTTGCTAAGGTTCCCATAGACTCCTTGAAGAGTATCCCATAACTCTTTAGCTGTTTCTGAGTAAGAATAGGCTGAGAGAATGGATGGTTCCAGAGCTACGTAGAACTGCCAACACCAACTGATCAGATTGCTCCCAACGTGATGCTTCATCCTCATCATCCTCATCAGAATCATCTTCACCACCGGACCTCTCTCCGGTCTTCTTCTTAGGCGTGATCACCTTCTTTTTCTTAAGAAGAATTGTCTCACCTGTCTTCTCCTTTTCTGTGGAGATTACATGTTCCCACAAGCCTTGGCTTCTCAAGGCTATCTTTGCTGTTCTTGACCAAAGGAGAAAGTTATTCCCATTTAGCACAACTGGTAATGTGATCTGCTTTGAACCTCCCATTGTTTTTTCATAAACAAGTAGAGAACAAAACACTTAAGAGTATTTAGCAGAGTTAGAACCTAACTTGCTCTGATACCATGAAAGTTTTAGAGTATGAAAGAGATTTTAGAACTGGAGAGATTTCTGAATAATTCTTCTGCTTATTATGTTCTGGGTGATTACAACATTAAATAGAAAGACTAATCTATACTTACAAGTATAAAATAACTACAAGCTAAAACACTCAAGTGCAACTAGCTAATGTTTCTCCCAAGGGCTGACACCATTTGCCAAGCCCCATGCCTCTGAGCCACTTCATGTGCAACTTGCACCACTTGCATCTTTGTCTCGGACCATTGGTCCATAGAGTGCTCTCTCCTTTGGACCGCTGGTCCATTCGCCACTTGCATCTCTTTCTTGGACCATTGGTCCCTTTGGTGTTCTCTCCTTTGGACCGCTGGTCCCTTGGCCGAGTTCTGCAGTCTCTTTCTCACTGACTCGATCGAGTCCTGTCTTCACTGGATCGAGTCTAGCATCGAGTCTATTTCTGACTCGATCAAGCCCTGTCTTCACTCGATCGAGTCTAGCATCCACCCGTGAATCTTCATCCCTCATTTCATCACATACAAGTAAAACTCCTTTCTTGCGATCCAAATCAAATACTAAACATCTAAATTAAAATAAAACAATTAGGTTTTAAAATAGGGATCGATCGATCCAACCCGAGGATCGATCGATCTCGGATACTAAAAACATAGTACTTTAAAACAGAGTTGTTCGAACCTGACCTGATCGATCAAAAGCACCCCCTAGAGAACGGTCGAACCTAACCTAATCGATCGATCCCGATATAGGATCGATCGATCCTATTTCAGATCGATCCTTCTCGATCCTTTCAAAACTACCCGAAACTTTGGCCCCAAAACGATCACACAGGATCGATCGATCTCGCCCAGGATTGATCGATCCAGCCCCTATAAAACAGACCCAAAAAAAATCTGCACCAACCGACCTACTGGATCGATCGATCCTACCTGGATCGGTCGATCCAAATCCTTGTCCTGCAACCCGAAAACATAACACCAAGCAAAGAGTAACAACAACTAACACCCAACCAAAACCTCAACAATTACCACCATTTAACCATTCAAAAACTATCTCAAAACAACACTAGCTAGCACATAAGCAAGTCCCAAAACATTATTCTCCAAGGCATTAAAGCATACGAAACAAAAAGATGCGAAACCCGTTTAACGCCTAAATCATCCTCCACCTTCGGCCTTGGTTCTATGAGCTCCATGATCCTAAGCTTTCTTTTTACCTGCATCAAAAGAGGCGCGTAAGCATTGATAATGCTTAGTGAGGCGGTCATCCCGTCCCACCGGTTATACACACATATGATCAAAGATTAAACGTAATCGAAATGCACTTAACGAACAACCAAACACATACCGTAATAGAGCTCCATTACAAACACAACACACAACATGGCCAAGCCATGAATCACACCCAATTGGTCTAGTTCCTAAGAACACAACAATCACAAAAAAGCAATGATCACATAGTCTAACCACGGTCACGCACTCACCTTTGCTTTGACGGTTGAGTCTACACGAAAACTTTAGAACCTCAACCTTGATTCCTCTTGGTACAATCACACACTAAGATATCCACTACAAGCCTGCCAAGATAGAACATAATATTCCCTCAAGAGATTAATCTCACTAGCCTTAAGCTCAAAAGCTTAAACCTCAAACTCGGATTCCTCCTTCCCAAAAGCATAGCCTCACTAGAACGATCGTAACTCTTACTCTATTCAAAAATTTAACAATTCCTTTGGTCAATCTCAAGATAAGCTTCTCAAGAATATATCTACCAAATTTCAACTCATTCCAACACGATTTGAGTGCCCAAACACTCTCCCTACTCAACCCTGTCGAGATTTACCCTGTTTTGAGCGGTTTTGGGAGAAAATCCATATCTCTCAAACCACTTAACATAATCCTACGAAATTTCGTAGATAATTAGGCAAGAGATTGAAGAACTTACCCACAAAGTTTCAGACAAAACCGAGCTATTTATCTAGGCCGATCGTCTCCCTGAATCAGCTCCCAAAACTCTGTTTTTCTCCAAGTTTTTTTCTCCTCTTCTCTTTCTTCTTCTTTCTCCTTTTCTCTCTTCTTCTCTCTCTCTCTCTCCCTAGCTCGAAATCATCCTCTTCCCATGAGAAAAATGGAGAAGAAGAAGTGTGTAGAACCTTTGAGAAGAAGGAGAAGATATTTTTGTGGTTTAATCAAATTAAACCAAACTGAACCGAAATCACTAAACCGCAATCTATCGATTTTAAATTAATTTCTTCCGCTCGGTTTAGTAATTCCGCCCAAATTCCCGAAATATTTGAGACACTTCCCCGTCTCCAAGTATTTCTTTCACTTCCGTCGAAACACTATTCATTCTGAAAAATACTATTCCGAACCAAATCAACCCTAATTGGTTCCGACATGTTTAATCTTCCGATTAATCAAATAAAACTCTACTCGATAATTTATTAATCGATCTTAACATTGTTCCTATTTCTTCCGGAACAATACAACACAGTACAAAACTTATACAACAAGTAAGAATTACTTGTTCGGTAAGAAATAACTTGGGGTACGGATGTTACAAGAATACACAAGCAATAAGTTTAAGAAGTTTGTGGATGATAAGGGGCTAGTTCATCAAACGTCTTGCCCATACACACCTTAGCAAAATGGAGTCTCGGAAAGGAAGAATAGACATGTGCTAGAGGTGGCTAGAAGTATGATGTTTGAGAGAGGAGTTCCTAAGAGATTTTGGGAAGATGCGGTGATGGTAGCTTGTTATGTGATTAATAGGCTCCCAACACCAAATGTGGAAAACAAGTCTCCTTATGAGGTCTAGAATGGGATTAAACCAAGCATTGATCATCTCCGAGTCTTTGGATGTAGGTGCTACGTGTTTATTCCTGAAGCTCAAAGGAATAAGCTGGAACCTAAGAGCATTAAGTGCGTGTTTATTGGATACTCAAGCACTCAAAAGGGTTACAAGTGTTATGATCAAGAGAAAAAACGCATATATATGTCAAGAGAAGTCCGGTTTTATGAAGAAGTGGGTTATTTCACCGAGAAGAAGTGGGGAGACTAAGAAGAGATTGTGAGCACTAGGGTGGATATGGAATCAATACTGAGAAGTATTTAACCTAGGAAGAAAGGGGATGAAGAAGGAGGGAGTCAAATCATAATTGAGGAGGAAATGGATTCGGGTAGTCATAAATCCGAAGAAAGTAGCTTTTCATTGGAATCTGAGGAAGAAAAAGAAGCCTCGGTCCCTCAAAGTGAAGAGAATGTTTCTTCTCAAGACCATGAAGCTGAGGTGGAGAATGTGGAGACTCAAGTGCAAGAACATGTTCTAGGAAGAAGCACAAAACTCAAGTTTGGTCCAGAAAATTGGAAAAATACAAGGGTGTATTTTAATGGTCTAGCAACAACTCAAGGTGATACTAAGCAAGTGGTGTCCTCTACATTGAGTGAAGAGTGTTCTAAGTGTACGTGGGGCTTAGATCCTGTTCCTATAGGCAACAACACTCCTCCCTCACTAAGTAGTTCGGACATTACTCAAAAAGAAGAAACAAGTGTTGCAGCCAGAAGATATCTAATTGAGGAGTATTGCTCATTAGCTTACTTCCCTAAGGAGCACCAAGCATATCTGAGTATTGCTCTTCTTTCTCCTTTTCTCTCTTCTTCTCTCTCTCTCTCTCCCTAGCTCGAAATCATCCTCTCCCCATGAGAAAAATGGAGAAGAAGAAGTGTGTAGAACCTTTGAGAAGAAGGAGAAGATATTTTTGTGGTTTAATCAAATTAAACCAAACCGAACCGAAATCACTAAACCGCAATCTATCGATTTTAAATTAATTTCTCCCGCTCGGTTTAGTAATTCCGCCCAAATTCCCAAAATATTTGAGACACTTCCCCGTCTCCAAGTATTTCTTTCACTTCCGTCGAAACACTATTCATTCTAAAAAATACTATTCCAAACCAAATCAACCCGAATTGGTTCCGACATGATTAATCTTCCGATTAATCAAACAAAACTCTACTCGATAATTTATTAATCGATCTTAACATTGTTCCTATTTCTTCCGGAACAATACAACACAGTACAAAACTTATACAACAAGTAAGAATTACTTGTTCGGTAAGAAATAACTTGGGGTATGGATGTTACAATTCTCCCCTACTTAATTAGATTCGTCCTCGAATCTTAAGACTTCATCCGCCTTACAACTCACTTGGAAGAATTGCACTTCCATCCTCACCCTAGGTTCCCAAGTTTCCACCTCAATTCTGTCATAATCCCACACACTCAATCTCGGAAGACTTTGTCCTCTCGTCAACCCTGATTCTACGATTTAGAATCCTCACGGGTCTCGCCTTGACCCCAAATTCGGTGATAACTCAGGTGGGATCTCCGGTAACACCTGATCATCCCTATGCAAGCACTTCTTCAACTTAGAAACATGGAACACATAATGAAATGCTTGCATAGACGCTAGCAACCCTAGCCTGTAAGCAACAGGTCCAACTCGTTCCACCACTTGGAACGGTCCCAAATACCTCGGGCTCAACTTACCCTCAGAAAATGACCTGTTAGAACCCTTGAGCATCTCCATCTTAAGATAAACCATATCCCCTATGGCGAACTCCAACTCTTTCCTGCGGTTATCCGCGTAACTCTTCTGACGATCCTGAGCCTCTTTCATGTTTAACTTCAAGACTCGGATCTTCTCCGTAGTCTCCTGAACCAAACTCTCAACAAATATGCTTCGCTCCCCCACTTGAGCCCAGCATAATGGCGTCCTGCAAGGCCTCCCATACAGAGCCTCATATAGTGCCATCCCGATACTCGCCTGGTAACTGTTATTATACGCAAACTTTACCAGGCTCAGATAATCAGCCCAATGGCCACCCCAATCCAGCACACACATCCTCAAAAGGTCCTCGAGAGTCTGAATGGTTCTCTCTGACTGCCCATCCGTCTGAGGATGATATGTTGTACTCATGTGCACCTTGGTGCCCATCTCCTTCTGAAACTCTCGCCAGAATATCAACGTGAACTTACTATCACGGTCCGATACAATACTCGTAGGTACGCCATGCAATCTAACAATCTCATTGATGTACTTACTCGCCAAAACTCGAGCCCCATCTGTTTTCCTTATGGCCAGGAAATGAGCAGACTTCGTCAAACGATCAACAATATAACCCATATAGCATCTCGGCCCCGCGAATTCGGCAATCCAACCACGAAATCCATCGTAACCATGTCCCATTTTCACTCAGGAATGAGTAAGCTCTGCAACAATCCGCTGGGAACCTGATGCTCTGCCTTTACCAACTGACAAGTCTCACAGCTGGCCACTCACTTGGCTACATTTCTTTTTATTTCGACCCAATGGTAATACCGTTTCAAATCTCGGTACATCTTAGTCGCCCCGGGATGAATAGAAAATCGACTCTAGTGTGCTCTATCTAGTGCTGAAGCTGAGTATAGAGCAATGAAAGAGGTCACTAAAGAGATGATATGGCTAAGGCTCTTCTTAAGGATGTGGGGATTAGTGATGACAAACCGATGAGCTTATATTATGATAATCAAGCTGCGATCCATATAGCCTCTAATCCGGTATTCCATCAGCGAACAAAGCATATAGAAGTGGATTGTCACTTTGTTCGAAGAAAGATTCAAGAAAGGTTGATTGAGATCAAGTTTGTGAAGAGTGGATATCAGATGGCGGATATATTCACTAAGGATACTCCGTTGTGTGTTTGTGAGTACATCTATGACAAGATTGGCCTATCGAGTCCTCACCGGCCAACTTGAGGGGGAGTGTTGAGAGTACTCACAATGACCTAGAGTTTGCACGGATGATACAGGAGAAAAATGACCCGGGATTTGTACGGACACTAAACCCAGAATATGCACGAACACTAAACCCAGAGTCCACAAAAATAGAACCGTTGGAGTCACGAAAGCGTGACCCGGAATATGCACGAATACTAAACCCAGAATACACATGAATAGAGCCGTTAGATGAAGACGAGTTGGGTGAAATAGTCAGCAAGGTAAAAGAGAGGGGGGACCATGCTGAGAAAGAAAGGGACAGCTCATGCTCTTTGTCCCCAAGTGGTCCACACCACCTTATCCTTTTTGAATTCAGATATGTTTGTAGGTTTTAACCTAGTTACCTTTGTATCTTGCATATATATAGAATGTATAGCCTTGTAAACATTTAATTAAGCTAATAAGAAAAAAAACAGTTTTCAGCTCTATGTGTGCTCTCCCAAAAACGCCCACACTTTTTCTCTTTTATTCTTCAATTCTTGCTTCTAGTCTCACAAATTTATACTCTGTACTCATAAATCTACATTAACCTTATGTTCTTGTGTTAAAGCTTGCATCTTTTTTTTGTTTGGTGTATAGGGTGTTAGTTTATCTTCTGGTTTTTGTATTTAGGGTCTTGTTAACCTCCTTGCATATAGTGATACACGGCTAAGACTAAGAGAAAACCAACGATTTAAGCTCCAAAGGGTATCTCGGCCAAATGGAAGCTCAAGGGGACCTTGGGACAACTCGGGGCGAGCGGTGGGTCGAATGAACACAGGATGGAGATGAGGTTGAAGGTATGAGAGCTCAGCTTTGATTCATGAATAGACTTGGACACGGTTGGAAGAGAAAGAGAGCTCACGGCGTAAAGGAAGAACAACAAGGGAAACGGTGGCGAATGGAGGAGATGGCGGGCAAAGCAAACCGGTGAAACGGTGGGGAAGTGATTGGCACCACAAGAGCTATGGGTTGCTCTTGATACAGCCACCTACAAGCTAAGGACAAACCTCCAAGCTTCTAGGGTTTTTTCACTGTAGACTAGAGATGAGAGACAAAAATTCAACTTTGATATTTCTTTGTAATGATTGCTTCACATTAAAGAGAGGAGTAGCTTGCCTTTTATAGGCTTACAATTAGGGTTACTAAATGAAAATTAGGATCTATGCCAATAGTGGACATGACTTGATACTTAGGCCCATTAACATTAATTAAACCCAAAAATAAACTAAAAAAGGTAAAAAGGTAAGTCTTAAGCAAAGTAAAAAAAAGGAAAACATTTGTAGAGTTTTTCCTTGAAGATAATATCATATCTAATCTTAGATGTTTCCAAGTTAAGCACACAAAGGAGAAGATATATGATGCTTTAGACTTTTTGGACCTCGTTAAAAACCTTCCCTATAAAAACCCAAAGGCGAGAAAACTAGGGGTAGGGAAAGAGTGTCTTACTTCACCTA
Source organism: Boechera divaricarpa (assembly GCA_026770425.1). Classification (NCBI taxonomy): domain Eukaryota; kingdom Viridiplantae; phylum Streptophyta; class Magnoliopsida; order Brassicales; family Brassicaceae; genus Boechera; species Boechera divaricarpa. The sequence continues at coordinate 17,101,409 of CM049190.1, forward strand.
AAGTCTTGGAGGGTGTCCTCACTAATGATGAGTGAGGACACATGAAGCTTTGCTCCGAAAGCTTAGTGCCCTTGGACCCTCGGTCTTGGTCCGAATGTATCTCGTCTTGTCTGGTCCAGTCTTGCTCGATCATGGAATGACTCGGTGTTGGTGAATGGCTCTCTTGGATCTTTTCTCTTGCTCCATTCCATCTTCTCAGTATCTCCAGATGGTAGGGTCAACTTTGGTCCATAGCTTGATCCTTCCTGGTCTGTGGTGTTGCTGATAGGATTCGATGTGATGACCACATCATTCCCTCCTTCTTGAAAAAGTTTGGAACTCCAAACAACCATAGTACCTACACCACAATAGACCAACTCAAGCTCATAGAAGGAATAAAAAGAGTGATACTTACCTTGAAGCTTGTAGTGGTCGGATCGATATAGCAAGTTCTTCTTGATTAGCGGGATGATTTCGCTTAAGTGCATTCGTGATATGAATCTCCTCCGTGAGGCTTGTCTAGATCTAATGGGGTTCCTAAGCCATGTTCCCAATTGAAATAACACCTCCTCTTTACTCTGAATAGGTCGCCTCACATGTTGCTTAATCTTGTCCTTAAAGCCACCCCAAATCTTCTCAAAAAGCCTTCTTACGATATCATCCTTGGTAACTCTTCTTGGGTCACCCTTCTCAACGTGGGGCTGATGTATTGAGCTCAAGGTAGGCTGATGAGTGACAACATAATCATCTATAGATGTCTTCAACTTAGGAACCGGTGGTGGTAATTCAAGTAAATAAGCTTTTCGATTTCCTTTCTCCTTATCCGCTCTCACGATGGCCCTAGGGTAGGTGGTGTGAATATTGTTCACATCCGTGGGGTTCTCAAGGTCTTTGATAGTTGGCGTGGTAATGAGAGGCTTGATCACGCTAGTATCCGCGAGTTTAAGTTGCTCCCGCGTGTTCTCTTGAACTTTAGTTCATATACTCACAACATCTCGGTAGCTCGTCAATAGATTAGGACAAGGATAATCATGCATGGTCTCCTTTAACTCACTAGGCACTATAAGGAGATTAGACTTAGAACTAATCTTATCATTAGAGAGCTTAAGTTGCATGTCATGCACTTGTGAAGGCGTTAATTGAGCTAGACTAATATTCATATCTTTATGCATGAATGTGTAATGATTAGATCTACCATGATGAATGGATTCCTTATCATATTACCATGGCCTACCTAACAAAAGATGAGTGACTTGCATATGGACTATATCACACAATACATCATCACTATACTCATCCATACTAAACAGAATCCTAACTTGTTTATTGATTCTCAATTCCGTATTGTCATTAAGCCATCTAAGCCTATAGGGTCTAGGATGCTTCATGGTCTCTAGACTAAGCTTTTCTACCATGTATAAACTAGCAACATTAGTGCAAGAACCCCTATCAATAATCAAACCACAAACTTTACCCTTTACCGTGCAACGGGTGTGGAAGATGTTTTCTCGTTGTTCCATCTCTTCCGGTATTGGTTCGGCACTAAGTATCCGAAAAATGACAAGAAGCTCTCCCTCATCTGGATATGCAACCTCAACTTCTGGGCTTTCTTCCCTATCTTGATTCTTGGCTTCATCTTGCGATTCATAGTCGCTGGAATGAGTGATAACCATGGCTCTCAGATTTGGGCAATCTCTAGCATAATGCCCTCGACCTCTACACTTGAAGCATGTGATGTCGTGAGTCCTTGGACCAGTAGAGGGTCCTCTTGCATTAGTTCTAACCTCCTTTGAAGGCTCATTGGGTTTTGTTGGCGTTTTAGACTCAAAGGCCGGAGACTTTCCCTTATCGACAATTTTAGAAGCATTTATGTCGGAACCGCAAGCTTGAGTGTTGGTGGCTGCCTTAGACCGATTATAAGAATTCACCTTCCTCTTGACTTGACTCTCAATCTGAATTGCTAAGTGAAGTAACTCATCAAAGTCGTGATAGGTCAATCTTTCAACTTTCTGTGCTATGCGATCTTGTAAACCATCTAAGAATTAAGCCATGAGTGCTTCTTCGGTGTCTTCAATTTGGAGGCGGTTCTTGAGATGTTCAAACTCCTCAAAGTATTTTTCAACACTCTTAGTCCCTTGAGAAAGTTTCCTAAACTTTCTTTGAAGCTCGCGGTGGTAGAGAGGTGGAACATATCGTTTCTTCATCATAAACTTCATGACGTCCCAAGTAGTAACCATACCTTCTCTATTGCGTCTTCTCTCAGATATATCTCGATCCCACCAAGTCAAAGCATGGTCCGTGAGTTGAGCAGCAGCATATGAGACCTTCCTTAGCTCATCATAGTCATAACACTCAAAGATATGATCCATCCTTTGCTCCCAATCAAGATAAGCTTCGGGAGCTACTATTCCCACAAAAGTAGGGGCATTAAGCTTGAGGTTGGGAACATAAGCTCGGTGTTGGTGTTGATCATGGTGATCCCTAGCAGCTCCTCTTTGCCAATGCCTTTCTCTTCTATACGGTGGTGGCTCAAAATCTCCCTTGGAAAGATCATCAATCACAGGATCATTAACCGAAACTTATGCACGATGTTGACCCGGTTGTTCCACTCGATTCACTCGGTTACCAAGCTGTTGGAGTTGGGTCTGAATGCTCGTGAGTATGCCTATCATATCAGGAGGTTCAGCCATGGTGTCAAAACCTCGCAAAACACACAACACCAAAAACGATACGTGAGGATTTCAAACCGGAAACGAAATTTATGGGTCACTAGTTTCAGTTCAGTTTTTAAAGCACATTCATCACGTGTTTAATTGAAAGAATTGAGAGCCAAATTCAAATTTGAACACTAAAAGTCTAGGGAGGACCACAACCTAGTTGTCACAAAAGCACACAAAGATTCTAAAGTAAAAAAGCAAAAGCAACTTGTACAATCTTAAACTTTCCAAAATTAGCAAAAATAACCACAAACCTAAGACTAAATCGAAAACTCTATCAATGGCTGCTACCTCAGGATAAACCAGGAATCAAACAACTACCAACAACCTACACTTGAGCAAGTCAACATGAGAAACCAACCTAGACTCCACTAGATACGACACGGCAGACAAGAACACCCAAACGGAAAGGAAAACTGAGAACTATGAGACCCTTGATTCAAAGTCATGAACTTTCATGACCTCTAACCAAGACTCAAGACCAAGAGAAAACCAACGATCTAAGCTTCAAAGGGTATTTTGGCCAAACGAAAGCTCAAGCGGACCTTATGACAACTCGGGGCGAGCGGTGGGTCGAATGAACGCGGGATGGAGATGAGGTTGAAGGTATGAGAGCTCAGCTTTGAATCACGAACATACATGGTTGGAAGAGAAAGAGAGGTCACGGCGTAAAGGAAGAACAACAAGGGAAACGGTGGCGAATGGAGGAGATGACCGGCGAAGCAAACCGGTGGAACGGTGGGGAAGTGATTGGCACCACCACATTCCTAATTTATCAATCTTTTCATGAGTGTTTCCAAGTTGATAAATCAAGGAGGTTGGAATGTGATGCTCTTAGCCTTTCTCGCCTCGTTAAAACCCTTTTCTAGTAAAACCCGGTGGAAAACCTAGGAGTAGGGAAAGAGTACGATACTCACCTAGAGTCTTGAGAGGTCCTCACTAGTGGTTAGTGAGGACATGTAAAGCCTCACTCCTAAGGCTCCCTGTCTGTGAGCCGTCGTGACTCACTCTTGGCTCGTATCGCTTCATTTGGCCAGTATCGGGTCCAAGAGGGATCTCAAGGACTATACGGGTCCTATGGCTGGGCAAGGATGGTGTGAGCTGCTACTTTGAAGTCCTTTCCATGCTCCACTCCCTCCCCTCATTAAGCTTAAGCGCCACGATCAACTCCATTCCTTGTCTCGGTCCTTCCCAGTCCGCGATGGTGATTGAACCTCGGTGGATGACCACATCACGAATAGAAGCTCTTTACACCACGAGAGTGGGTTAAAACTTTAGATCTGAATATTAGAGAGTCGTAGCTATGGTCTAGTTTGTTGCTTGGTAGAATTAATCATTGATCTTAGAAACACTTCACCACGAGAGTGGGTGGTATTTCAGAAATAGATCTATCAATCAATTCGTGCTTCCGAAAACATAAGGCCGTTTGGAAATAACATTTCAAACAGAAGTTGAGAAACATTTAGTATTCGATGATGGGATGCGTTTAATGGGTGAAGGTCACCACGAGAGTGGGTCTGACATAGTGTATAGTTTATCACGAGAGTGGTCACTAGTCTACTTCAAATATCCCTAGAATGACGAACACAAGTATAACATGAATCCGCAATATAGACTCCCTGAAATCCCATTCAGCATAGGGATCAATTGTTAATTTATTATTTAAGTTATTTAAATTAAGTTATTTTATATTTTATGTTATTTAATTCATGCCATTTATTTTCTGTTATTTTATATTTTATATTTATGATATTTAATTTATGCAATTTAATATAAGTACCTTTATTTATGCAATTTAAATTACGCATTTTAATTTCTGTCATTTATTTTACGCACTTTAATTTACGCATTTTATTTTCCGCTATTTAATCTTCAATATATTTTCTGCAATTTATTTTCTGTGATTTAATTTATGCAATTTATATTCTGCAATTTATTTTACGTAATTTAATTTAGTAATTTAATTATAGTTTATTTAATTATTACATATTTAATTATTGCATATTTAATTATTGCATATTTATTTTACGTATTTTAGGACTTAGAAACAAAAATTCTCAAAAACTTTATAATTGACCTAGATTAGATTTACACCTACAATCTCTGTGTAGTTATTCTCAGTCTTTGTGAATCGATCTCGATTATACTACAATTGCATTTAACCGTGCACTTGCGGTCACATCAGGTTAAACTCTCGAGACTACCCTATAGGTAGCGCTCGGGTGAAACCTGAGAGAGAAAACAACAATTCCTCTCCATGAGACCCGAACTTGAAGGAGAGCTTTGTTGGTCATAGGGCTGGATCTTACTCTAAGTTCTACATACATGATGGGTTTTTGTTCAAGGAGAATAGGTTGTGCATACCCCATAGTTATATGAGAGAGTTGTTGGTAAGAGAAGCTCATGGTGGAGGATTAATGGGACATTTTGGGATGGATAAGACATTAAACACCTTGAAGGAACACTTCTATTGGCCAAGGATGAAGAAGATGGTCATGGATTATTGTGATAGGTGTTTGATTTGCAAGAGAGCAAAGTCCAAGATTCACCCTCACGGGTTGTACATGCCGCTCTCCATTCCAACAAGGCCTTGGGTGGATATTTCGATGGACTTCGTTTTGGGGCTACGTGCATCACAAGGACTTCATCTTTGTTGTGGTTGATAGGTTCTCAAAGATGGCTCATTTCATCCCTTGTGCCAAGATTAATGACGCCTCCCAAACCGCTTTTATATTCTTCAAGGAGGTTGTTCGACTTCACGGGATTCCGAGAACCATAGTTTCGGATCGGGACACCAAATTCCTTAGTCATTTTTGGAGAACCTTATGGAGGAAGCTAGGGACTAAGCTGCTATTCTCTACTACTTGTCACCTTCAAACAGATGGGCAAACCGAGGTGGTGAACCGGACCTTAGGAACACTTCTTAGGCCGCTATAGGACGTAATTTGCGGAAGTAGGTGGAGTGTATCCCTATGGTGGAGTTTGCGTATAATTCAGCCAGACATTCAGTGACGAGAATATCTCCTTTTGAGGTGGTTTATGGTTGTACTCCCGATACTCCCTTGAGCCTAACTCCATTACCCCGGCAGACATGATGGATATAGAGGGTACTTCTAAGGCGGAATCAATGAAGAAAATTTTTGAGAAGGTTCATGGTAATATTGAAAAGAGGAATGAACAAGTCATGGATAGGGTCAACAAGAGGAGGAAGCAAGTTATCTTTCATCCGAGAGATTGGGTGTGGTTGCATATGAGACCCGAGCGTTTCCTAAGTCAGAGGAAACATAAGTTAGACCCGCAAGGATACGGACCGTTCAAAGTTCTAGAGAAAATCAACGACAATGCCTATCGTCTTGAACTTCCGGGTGAGTTTAATATCTCTACCACCTTCAATGTTTCTAACTTGTCTCCTTTTGATGTAGGGAATGATGCTATTTTGGGGACAAAAGTTCTTGAAGTAGGAGGGAATGATGTGGACATCGGTCCCGAACGAGACCGTGGACCGGACTGGAGTGAAGACCACGGTTCCTTTCATTCCAACTGAAAGGATGACCCGGAGCAAGACCAAGGCCATCAAGAGCCAGCTACAAACCTACATTTATGGACTTATGGAGCACTTGGACCGAGTGGAGCAAGAAAACCTGGGTCAAAGCGGTGTAGTTGTCCAATCAGACCCGAGAAGCCTATATATGATTGACGGTGCATGGACACTCAGCTTTGGGAGCAAATCCTTATGTGTCCTCGCTATCCATGAGTGAGGAAACCTCTCAAGACCTTAGGTAAAGTATTGTACTCTTTCCCTACTTCTAGGTTTACCACATCGGGTTTCTAGAAAAGGGTTTTAACGAGGCAGGAAATGCCTAAGGCATCACATATCATCTCTCTTATGTGTTTAGCTTGGAAACCTTTGATGACAAGTCTCGTCACATAAGAGATGTGATCATATCTTAAGAAAGTCATTACAAAACCTTCCTTCTTTTTACTTAGCTTATTTGTCTTTATATTTTTAGACTTGTGTGTGAGATGCTTTTAAGGCTTGTTATTTGTTTTTGGGTTTACTTGTTCATGGGTCTAAGTATCATGCTTGTTTTTTAATGGCTTAGGCCGCATTTAACCCTAAGTATTCAGTGTAGATTATAAAATGGCAAATTGTCTTCATTAATAATCAAGCATCATTTTACCAAAAAGTGTATTTCTTTCTCTCTAACCCTAGTGTGCTTCTAGGCTAGAATGGCTCTTGTTCTTGGAGGTTTATCCTCAGAACTTGAGTGTGGCTGTATCAAAAGCAATCCATAGCGCTTGTGGTGCCTCCATCCTCACCTTCTATCCATCATGCCCCCACCATTTCGGTATGTTCGCCCAAACCGTCGCCGAGTATCAAACCAGCCGTGTCTCTTCCTCGTCCGTGATCTTCGAATTTGTGGAGCTCAGATCATTGGGGGCCTAGGCGTGTATCAAGAACCAACTTGTTTGATGGCAAAAAAATGCTGACTTGGCCCACGAGATTGAATATAGCCGAAACGCATGAGCAAAGATGTTTTGACGTCTTCCTAATCTAGAGATGGTTGCTTGTTGATTTTAGCATTGAACCATCCAATAGCGGCACCTTCAAAACTCATGGATACCAGATACAAATTTTGCCGGTCAGAGTAATGACCAAGACGGAAGAAACATTCCACCTTGGATATCCTAGCAAAGGTATTAGAGCCTTCGAATATCGGAAATTCTATTTTTTTGTGAGCTCCTCTAGAGTTTGTGTTACTTTGTCCTCATTCCATCATTGACGTGGGTGATGTCTCAGTGGCAGTGTTGTCATCGTCTCTCGGAGATGCCATTGTTTGTTCTTGCTCACAAGCGCACCAATTATTATGAACCTTCTTCCCCCTCTTTAGTTCTATGTATTAAAGCTCTGTTCTCTTTCTTCTTCCCAATGTATTCTCAAATTTAAGTTCAATATAATAGAAAGACTCAAGCTTTATTCAATGGAAATGGGTTTTACAGAGAATTGATTATATTAACAGAAGCAGGAAAACGATTTCACTTAGCTTTCTCACCAAGCTTGGTTCCTCTAGCCTAGATGCTAGCACTACTTTAACCACAAAGAAACCTATTGTATCTCATGTTGTCCCCTCCCATTTAAGAGTCGTTTGCTTTAGTCCTTCAGCACAGGAGCGTCTGCTGCTCCCGTATAATCCTTGTCTTCATGCTCCACCTGACCAATCTTCAATTCCTCACACATTTGTGCCAGCTATTGGTGTGAGTCATCATCATTTTGCTTGGGTGGCTCCTTCCTCAATGTGTTTTTCCTAAATTAGACATTAAAAGGTTTAACAAACACTGTGTATTAAGAACTCAACAAATAGACAAGATTCCAAATTAATTAAAAAAAATTACGTCCTTTTATCTTGTTTACAAGTGATAGGTTTAAAACAAGGAAATTCGATAAACAAATCCTCACCTTTTCTAAAAAATTTTAAAAAACTCTTAATTTTTTTTTATCGATTTTTAAACCATCACCTTCTAGTAAAATATAAATTAACCCTTAATATCAAAAAGTCCAACTTAAAATCAAACAAACTGTTATATTAAGACATAAATAAATAAAAACAATTTGGTTTAGCATTTATATATGTTAATAATGGTTTAGTTGTTTCGATCACACAAATTTATTAACATGAAACCAAACCAAAAATTTTCATAATATGAAAGTACATAAATTTCTACACCGAAATATTTTCATCGTACTGAATAAACTAAGTAAACATTCATTATTAATTAAGATTTTAATTTAAATATATATAATTAAGATATATTAAATAGATTATTAATTGCTTTAATTAATCATTATGTACTAAATTTATCCAATATTTAACCAAATCCAACCACATCTGAATTGTGTTATAATTTTGAAACATTTTCTTAAATCCAAAACTTGAAAAACTAGAACAAATTCGAATCAAGAAGCCGAATGTGCTATCTATAAAATTTTATAGTTTACATAACATAACTTTTAAATGGTAACGAAACTGATTTACCTGATTGGAACTAGATGTTAAATAAGTTTTCATATCGTAAAAAAAAAACTCAATTTTGGAGAGAAAAATTGCAAACACGAATTTTGAAAAATAAATCATAAACTTAAATTTTTATTTATTTTATTATAATATAATATTTTAATTGGTTTTAATTTGGTTTATTAATACTATGAGTTATTTTACCATTAGAAGGTTTAAAACCCCACAAACAAAATGAGAGTTTTAAATGCTTTAGGAAAAAGTGAGGGTTTTTTTTACCCACTTTCCCTTAAAAACGATGTTATGTCTTAAAACGACATCATTGTTTATGCAATTTGCGTTCTTTTTTGCCCGTTAATAGAGAGATTTTATATTGATAGTATTTTATCAATGTAATGATCGTAAATAACAAAGAAAAATACATGTTCATAAAGAGATTACACATTACTTCTTGATATTGCAATAATCGATAAAACTATTTGATAAGTCAAATGTCAAAATAAAAGGTTACTGAAACTAAATCTGATTTTTGGCTCGATTAGATGCTCCAACAGCTAACCTCGAGATGCATATGTCCTGGTTTCCCATCCAATGTCTTTCATATGACATGTCACGGTCCATTCTCTTAAACGTACCTCCGGATCGGACCATAAGGCCATCCATCTTTTATTTAGCATTTTCATGTCCTTTTCATCATTTTTTTTTTTTTACGAATGTTAAAATATATTCAAATAAAAAAAAACATCATTTTTATAATGAATGTGAACTTAGGCTGAAAATAATGTTGAATCCATCTCCGTTTGTTTTTAAATGAATAGTATCCTCGTTAAAATCCAAAGATAGAAAACCCGTGTGGGACAAAACCATCATTTGGGAAAAAGAGTACCATGTATTCATTTTAGAGATAGAGTAGAAACAACATAGATACAAATGATCCGATCAAATAGACCCCCTCAGCATTAACCAAGTGGAGAAGCAAGGAAGATATCGAGGATCGAGAGTGGTGTTGATTGAGTTGGGCCGATTTCTGACATTATTTTTGATGATTTTGAACAATATGTTGGCCGGTAGAGGATGCTTCCCATGTCGTCTTCCATTCCGTTCCCACCATACATGGTACAATGTTGATTGGAAGAGATATCGTAATAGAAATCTAGTGAGGAAAGACAGCGTTGGAGAAGAGAACACCAATGTGATATTGCTCCAAATCAATGAAAATGAATCGCCCATAAGTCCGCGAGTTAAAGCCTCCCAAACGGTTGATGTGTATATGCATTCAAAGAAGAGGTGTTACCTTGTTTCCTCGTGCACACGACAGAAAAGACACGTGGAGTTATAATCCATGTTCCATTGTTTGATTTTGTCTCCCGTCATAAGACGATTAACAAAACCCATCCAAACCTGAAAAGAAAATTTTGGAATTGAGTATTTGAACCATACATTAACGTACCAGCTCATACTTGGCCGTGGATTCCTGATCAGTTTTGATGTGTGCTTGGTTGAGAAGATTTAAATCGCCTTTATATCGCCAAAGATTTAAATTCGGTCCTTCAAATTCATTTCGAGTTAGAGTTTTCTGAATTTCATCTTCTATCTCATTCCAAGCGACAATCCTATGGTGTCTCGGTCAGCGAGAGAGTGGAATATCAGAGATCATCGCATGACTACCAATATCGAAATCAATTGTACCTCTCAGTCCCGTACGATCCATCAATCTTCCCATAGAAGACCAATTGTCATGCCAGAAGGACGGTTATTCACCACTTATAACTTGAACCTTATGTAAATTCTTTCCCATGTCTCGACATTTAAGAATCTTGTGCCACATCCAAGAACCTTTTGTTTCTTTCCTTGATCATCCATATATTTCCAAATTGAATGAAATTTCCCCCCATCTATTTGACCCATAAAGACAGCTGATGTGAGACGATTCTCCATAGAAGTTTAAGACAACAAACTTGATTTACTTCATAAAGAGGCTTAATTCCAAGGTCACCCTCTGAAAGTGGAGAGCAAACATCAACCCAAGATAGTTTTACCTTTTTCGAATTCAGTTATCAGCCCGACCAGAGAAAAGCATAACAAAGTTTGTTTATCTCGTCAATGCATCCTTTCGGAAGTCTAAATGCAGCTATCCAGAAATTAACTAAACTCATTATGATAGAAATCTGATTGTCCAAGATCGAAATTTACATCTAATCTTTTCAATAAGAATAGAGTAATCCGCTTTTTCATATTTTTAGTCATCAAAGGGATACCCAGATACCAGACCGGAAGATCACCATGAGAAAATGCAAAACGAGTAGATATTGCCTCCCTTGAGTTGATTAACTTTCCCCCAAGAAAAATTGTTGATTTCTCCATGCATATTTTCAGGCCCGATTTTGTTCCAAAGATGTTGAAATTGAAATAATTCCTTCAATTGATCTGTAACTGCCATCTATAAAAATCATAAGATCATCAGCAAAGCAGAGATGTGTTAGCTTAATATTCTTGTAACGTGGATGGTAGCCCAAAATCTGATCAGCGGCTCCCTTATCAATAAGATGTGATAACACATTCATACAAACTACGAACAAATAAGGTGACAAAGAGCAGCTTTGTCTAAGACCTCACTTGCTTCCAAAATAATCCACAAGCTCTCCATTAACCTTGACTGAAAAAGATGCAAAACTTATACAAAGACGTATCCAATGTATAAAAATTGGTGGAAAGTTTAGAGCTTCAAGGGTATTCAGCAAAAAATTCCATTGAACGGTGTCAAATGCCTTAGCTGTATCTATCTTCAGCGCACAACGGGATGTTATAGATTCTTTATTATAATCCTTCACAATGTCAGTAGCTAAAAGAACATTTTCCATCAGAAGACGTTCACTAACAAAAGCTAATTGATTTAAAGAGATTATTCAGGGGAGCAATCTCTTTAAACGATTAGCTAGAATGTTAGACACCACTTTGTATATAACATTGCAGCAAGAGATTGGCCTGTATTCCTTCATATCCAAAGCATCCTCCTTCTTTGGAATTAAGGCAAAAATAGTAGAATTAATACCTTTTGGAAGAAAACACTTTTGAAAAAATGATTGAACAACATTAATAAAATCATTCCCGATCAAATTCCAAGCTGATTTGAAAAATTCAGAAGTATAGTCATCTGGCCATGGGGCTTTATTATTTGGCATACTGAAAAGTGTTTGCTGAATCTCCACACGGGTGACATCTGAAATGAACATAGCAATATCATCATCTGTACAACGAAATTTCAAAAGCTGTCTAAGATTTTTGGTTTCCATTCCCTCGTAATCTGCTGGTTGATGATTGAGGAAGCTTTCAAAAAATCGAGAAGCCTCACGCTGGATATCATTTTTTCTTAAGAATGTTGCCATCTAAGTTACGAAACTTCCTTAATGCCATTAAACAATCGACGCTGCTTAATCGATTGGTGAAACTAAGAGTTATTCAGATCTCCTACTTTCAATCAATGGATCTTAGATCTTTGTTTGAAGAAAGCCTCATCCAAATCGGATAAATGCTGCCATTTAGAATGAGCCTGAAATTCAGATTCCATTGCTTCTTCGGATTGATTCGATAGAGTTTCCTCTTGTGTGGAACATAGATCCGCCAATGCTTCCTTAGTTCTTTTTCATATATCACCAAGCTTAGCTTTACCTATTTTTCTCAACGGTTCTTTAAGAGTTTTGAGCTTCTTTGAGAACATGTACATGGTGGAGGTGGAGACATATAAAAGCTGAGTTGTTTGCCAGAAATTTGCCACTTCTTCATGAAACTTAGGCATTGTAGTTAAGACATTTGAGAACTTAAACGGACGACACGATGGCAAAGGAGGATCAGCCATCATATTAGCCTACCTCTGTAACATCCGTGTTTCTTAGTCATCCTCTCGAGTTGTAATTGTATTTGATGTTTGTTGCAATGGACCCTCGGGATTGTTGTATTTGACGAGAAATTATTAATATGTGGATGTTTATCGAATTGTTGAGAATGATTAATACATGATGCGATATTTCATGTATTAGGGATGTCGAGTACATGATGTGGTATTTCATGTGTTGCGGAGTTGGGAGCGGTGGTTGTTCCTCTCGGTTCGGGGATTTCTGGGTTTAGATCACTAGATCCTAATACGTGGTTGAGGTCGATAGGATTGTGTGATATTCAATCCTATTGACGGGTCATTGGGGTTGTGTGATATAACCCCAATGAGGGGTCATTAGAGTCATATGATATTTGACTCTAATGATGCTGGTTAGGATTACCTGATAATCCTAACAGGGTGGGTTTTTACTGATTAGGATATGCGGTATCCTAGATCGGTAGCCCAGGGTGAGATCTTATGATCTCAGAGGGTTTTTACTTATTAGGATATGCGGTATCCTAGATCGGTAGCCCAGGGTGAGATCTTATGATCTCAGAGGGTTTTTACTGATTAGGATTATGTGATATCCTAGATCGGTAGCCCGGGGTGGGGTCCTACGATATTGGATCTCATGGGGACTTAGTATATTAGGGTCCTGTGGTATTGGATTCTAATATGCTAGGTCGTTTGACGGACTTAACTCGTTCGAATCCGGGGATATTGGATTTCGACGAGTTAGCCGTTGGATGACCACATAGGATCTTGTGATGTTAGACCCAGGAGTGTTATTGAACCGAGTGTGGGATGATACCGAGCTTAATTGGGGGCCCTAGGGGCGGTAGGCGGGTTGATTCGATCAAAGGATTGATCGAAGAGATGTAATCCCGAGTGGTTCGGTTTGAGCGGAATTAACGGTAATTCCGAGGTTTGACGAAGTGAGAGAAATATCTTGGGACGGAGAGATGTTTTGAACATTTCGGGAAATTAAATGGAGTTGCTAAACCGAGCAGAAGAGGTTAATCGGAAGAATTAATTGTTGCGATTTAATGAATGTGATTTAATTGTGATTAAACCAATGATTATATACAAACATGTATATACATCTCCTTCTTCCTTCTAAAATCTTCCACACTCTTCTTCTGATTTTGCTAAGGGGAGAAAATATCTAGAGAGAGAGAGAAGAGAGAAAAGAAGAGAAAGGAATAGAAGAAGGAGAAGAAGGAGGAGAAGGAGAAGGAAGGAGAAGAAAATAGCTTGAAAAGCAGAGTTTTTGGGTTGGAGTGTGAGCTTTGATCGGGGCATCAAACGATCACGGTTTGAGCTGGACTTTTGTGGGTAAGTTTTTCAATCTCTTGACTAGTTATCTACAAAATTTCGTGGGATTGTGTTGAGGGGTTCGGGAGATATGATTTTTCTCCCTAGACTACTCTGTTTTCGGGCTGTAGCGACGGGGCGAGTTTGATGGAGTGATTGGGCACTTAAATCTAGTTTGTTTGGACTGAAATTTGGTAGATAGGGTTTAGAGAGTTTGATCTTGAAGTTCACCGAAGGAATTTCTTAAATTTGAGCTAGGGTAAAAGTTATGATCGGTTAAAGAAAGCCCTGTTTTTGGAGAAAGAAATCCGATTTGGGGGTTTGGATAATCCGAGTTTGAGAGATTGTTATCACCTCTTGAGAAGTGTTTTGGTGATATTTTGTTAGGGATTGGTGCTACCTTGGTGTTGGCTAAGTAAGAGCCAAGAAGAAGTAAGCTTAAGGCTTGGAAACCGTCAAAGGAGTGTTCTTCGTTTCAACCGTATTCGAGGTGAGTGCGTGACCGTAGCGTAGTCATACAATTATTAGACTTTTCGTGATTAATGTGTGATGTAGGGTTTGACCATAGGGGTGTGATTTATGGCTAGTCCATGTGTGTGTTGTATGTGTGACGATAGAGCTCTATCATGTTATGGTTTGATTGTTGCATTGCACGTTGATTGCGGTAAGTTTGGTAAATGTATGTTCGTGTCGCGGTGGGGACGGGATGACCGCTTCACTAAGCATTATCAATGCTTACGCGCCTCTTTTGGTGCAGGTAAGGACAAGTCTTAAATAGCGGAGCTCGTGGAACCAAGACCGAGAAGGAAGATGGATGATCTAAGCATAACGGGTTCCCTTTTTGCATCTTTTCTGTTGTTTATAACTTGTGTACTTAGGATGCAATGTTTGAAACTGATATGATGCATATTGGTATGTTAAGATGGTTTTGAATGCTTAAGAAATGTCATGGTTGGTTGTTGGTTATTGTTGTGTGTTGCTTGAGTGAAGTTGTTTTGGGTGCAGGACAAGGGAGAGATCGACCGATCCAAGTAGGATCGATCGATCCTGTAGGTTGTTTTCGAAGCAGAAGATTTCTGGCCAGTTTTTAGGGATTAGGATCGACCGATCCCGGGGTGAGATCGATCGATCCTGGCGGGTTATTTTGGTCAGAATGATCGGGTTATTTTGGTGGAAGTAAGAGATCGACCGATCAAGGTATGATCGATCGATCCGTTTTTGACGTAAAAATTTTCGGATCATTTTAGGGTGTGAAGATCGATCGGTCCAAGGGTGAACGATCGATCCTATGGGGTCAGGATCGACCGTTTTTGGGAGGATCGACCGTTCCTGAGAGGCGTTTTTAAGGCAGAAGTTTCGGGTCTGTTTTTAGGGAATATGATCGATCGATCCTGGGAAAGATCGATCGATCCCTATTGCATTAAGGTTTAAGTGTTGTCTTGTATTAGATGTGGAGTCTTTAGCTTGAGTAACAAGTAAGTTTTAATTATTCACCGATTAGAAATGTTTAAAAAAAAAAAAAAAAAAAAAAAAATTCGGATTTTCCGCGGGTTCCGTCTTATTGTTCCGGGGTAGGTCTTTCAACCTCTCAAGTCATCAGAGCAGCCCTAGGCTCAAAAACTGAATAGGCATTAGCATAAACCGCTGACCACGCATCAATGATCAGAAAACGGTCTAGCTTACGACAAAGAAAATCTTCCGTCTTTTGTTACACCAAGTAAAGCGAGGGTCCTGAAAGCCTAAATCTGTAAGAGAACAAAACTGGACCAGGTCTTGAAATTCTCTCATACCTGTTAGAACTCCACTATGAAAATTTGAATGATCCTTAATCTCCAAAGTTTTATTAAAATCCCCACAAATTAACCATGGTGTATTCTGAAACATTGCGGAAGTATGATGATTACGAAGATCTTCACATAATGTTCGCCTTTCTTTCAAGAAATTAGAAGCATAAACGAAACTACAAAAAATTCTTGATCGCTCCCATTCAGCAAGATGGAATAAGTAATTAATTGATCGCTTTTGAAAACCGGAGTAACTCTCACCGTATTACTCCAAACCACCCAAATGCAACCTAAACAGTAGTGTTCATAATTGGTTATAGACAACCAATCACGACAAACTGAAGATAAAATAGTAGAAACTCGTGATTCCTTCACCCGAGTTTCCAGAAAACATCCAAATTCGAACCCTCTCTGAGAAAGCCAGTTTTTTTATTATTTTTGTTTTCCTGTTTTATTCAGGCCTCGTATATTCCAGAAAAAACCCACCATTAATTCTTCTTTCTATTATTCTTTTTCCCAGCCACAATAGAGACACCAATGTGCTGACGAGCATTTTTATCCAGAGAACCAGATTGCATTCTAGTAGCATATCTAGTTATAGGACGAACAACAATAGATTCAGAATTCGTTACCGTAGTTTCAACCCGTAAATGATCTTGATGCATAGGTTCTTCACCAACTTGATCAACTTCAATACCTATCTCATCATTTATTTGTACCGAAGCATGAATATCATAACGAGAAGGAGTAAGTTTCACTTTTGTGAGTTGCTCATTCACAACAGTCTTTTTCCCACTTTAGAAGGAGATATCCACGTATCATCTTCATTAGGATTGATAGCAGAATCCCCTTAAGCGTGTGATGTGTTTTCTGGATTTGTTATTTCCAAATCTTCCCCTCGCCTGATCAGCCTCACCGGTGAGCCATTCACAATCATAACTGCCTTACGTGGTGAGTGAACCAATTGTCTTTGATGGGCTTTGAGTATTCTCTATGCTAGTGATACTAGATGCAACTTCAGTCTCCGTAGGATGCACTACAGAAGAAGATGGATCTAGACCTTTCATAACCTCAATGGGACTCCATGGCGGAGATAAAACTACTTCAGCTCCAGTAGTTGGTGGGTTACGTTCAACCACCACAGGAGAACGTCTACACTGGTTTTCAAGGTGTCCCCAACCACGACAAGTAGTGCACCATAGACGTAACCATGGATAGCCATATTCCATTTCAACATCAATTCCCGTGGATGACTTGAATTTGTACCGATGAAGCACATCTGTTGTGAGTTTCACATCGACAAAAACCTTGGCTTCATCAAATACCTTACATAATTCTGTTTTAGGATGTAGCTTCTTTGGCTCTCCAACCTTGCTAGATAGAAAACTGAAAACTGATTCCTTCCTAAAAAAAAAAAACAATTGCGGAATATTTTCTATTTTGATCCACAATGGCATACTTTTCAGTTCAGGTAGAGATTCGCTTACCGGACCATACTTTGATACCATCATTGGCTTATTCGTTATGTTCCACATACCACGGCGGAGAATCTTTTCTCGAATGAACGCGTCTCTAATTCAGACTTTGATAGTTGTTTCATTAACAACATAACATCAATTTTCATGGACTTATCACCATAAGCCAAATTTTATTCACAATGATGTGAACCTTTGCAATGCGAGAAGCTTTCGCCAGAAATTGTCCGATATTAAATTCTCCCATAATGGAACTGAATCCATGATAATGCTATTCGGGATTTGGCCGATTTCAACTCCTTTTTCCATAGTAAATTCAGTCGCATGAGTGGTTAGTTTAGATGGATTCTGAACCACCTTTGCGTAAGAGCGAGATGTTGTTGGAATATCGATGGTCTTCTTTGAAAACTTAACCGAGTCCGAGGACACAATCGGTAGGGTTTCAGGAACTCTGTTTTTCCCCGACGGTAAATCTGCAACAAAATCAGCGACAGCTTGATCTTCCGTGTCTGCAGAGATTGCAGTTTCCATGATTTGATTTGTCGACGGAGTATCAGTCAGAGACATCGTCACCTTCGATGCATCCTTCATCGCCAGTTGATAGGAGTAGAATTTGCCTACTTCTCAGGTTTCATCTGAGCGCTATCTTTAGGGTTGTCTCGAGAGTTTAACCTGATGTGACCGCAAGTGCACCGCTAAATGCAATTGTAGTATAATCGGAATCGATCCACAGAGACTGAGAATAACTTCCCAGAGAATTCAGGAATAAATCTAATATAGGCAAAATATAAATGTTTTGGGGGTTTGTTTCTAAGTCCTAAAATGCGTAAAATAAATAACGATAATTAAATAAATAGAAACGATTTAAATAAAATAAAATAAACTAAATCATAAATTAAATAACAGAAATTAAATTACGTAAAATAAATTGCATAAAATAAATTGTGTAATTTAAATAACATAAATTAAATGACGTAAATTAAAATGCATAAATGAAATTACATAAAATAAAGTGCGTAAATTAAATTGCATAAAATAAATTGCGTAAAGTAAATTACATAAAGTAAATTGCATAAATTAAATAACAAAAATTAAATTGCATAAATTAAAGTGCATAAAATAAAATAACTTAAATTAAATAACGATTAAACAATAAGAAAACGATCCCAAGGGTGAATGGGAACGAATCCAGAAATCTTCCAATACGAGAATTGATGTTCTTTAACCTTTTGTTAGTATCTATCGGTCTAGAGATTTCGTATAAAGATTAATCCACTCTCGTGGTATGTTAATCACTATGTAAAACCCACTCTCGTGGCGCTTCACAAGCATTGAGAACGATCTCGTCATCGACCGGATTGACTAACAATTGTAACTCTACAAAGTAGTCAATCTTTTAACATGCTTAGTTCCAAGATCTTAATCCACTCTCATGGCATCAAGATTCTAAAGTGCTAAACTAACTTGATCAAAGCTAGTTTAGATAAGCTCACAAGTAAGCATATATTTATCGGTTTACTATGATTCCAAGTATGTAATCCGAAACTTCTACCCATTCTCGTGGTGTAGAGAAATCTCGAAACACTCGGCCACACATGTTATTTTCGGTCGAGCTGTTAAATCACTCCCAAGAGAGTATAGATCTAGCATTAGGAACACATACGAGATAGTTAATCGGTCAAGAACATAGAAACATCAATCTCTAATTAGTAGGTCTCATCATCGATCTCCACCCCCGAGATCTAAAGGATCTACTCGCTCATAACTCTGAGGGTGACAGTGGTATATGAGATAGAAGACATGATAAAACAATAAATAAGAGCAGTAAAGTAAATCAAAAAAATAGAAGAGGAAAAACTAAAGAACTTGCATAATAAAACTTAAGAATAAAGAGTATTTGAGATTTCTCTCTAAGTGGTGGCTCTAAGAAGTATGGAACCCTTTCTAATGAGCATAAAATGTGTTTATATAGTATTAGGGCTTTAGGAGCAGCCAAAATCGTGCCTTTAAGCTTCTAGAAGCTTCTGGACGAAATAACAAGTAGTCCACTCATGAATCGCCAAATCATTAACTTTCCTTTTTCAGCCCGGAGAGACAGCATCGACCGTTCACGGTTGATGCACGGGTCGATGTGATTTATCAGAAACTACACGGGACATGCACGGTCGATGTTCTGGTCGATGTGAGTGCCCAGGAAGAGCATCGACCACTCCTGGTCGATGCTTGCGTCGATGGTATTTGTCATGGCTCAGCATCAGGCGTGCACGGTCGATGCACAGGATCGATGTAATTATCAAAAACTGCACTGGTCTTGCACGGTCGATGCCTCCTTTGTGAAGCTTCTCGGGAAGCCTTCCGTGATGTTCCTTGCCCAAACAAATAGCTCCAAAGTCCCCATGGCTTTATAAGGCTCCAAAATACTCCAAATGCATAGATTTTGCTCCAAGTACCTATAAACACATAAACACATGCAAATGCACTAAAACTATCCTAAATGAATGTTAGAATGCATAAAACTATAGTAAATGAATGCATGAAAACATGTATAATATGATGTTATCACCAGTGTGCACTGGAAACCGATGATTGACTGATCATGACTCTCATGGTCGAGTACACCTTGCGAAACATAATTGATAGAGCCATTACTCGGCTCTAGATTAACGTTTGAAGATTTACATCACTAGAGATTTGGGACAATGGATCAGATGGAGTAGTTGCATCGTTCAGAACAGATGACAAATTAAGAACGGTGGAGGTTTGGAGATTGCTTGTAGTAGAAGCTACCGCGACAGATGGAGGAGAACCAGCAGAGAGTGGAGACGATGGCTGAGGACCAGCAAGTGTAGATGGAGGGTACGGCGAGCCCGCCATGGTTGCGCTGTCAAAGAGAATTGAAGAAACTAGGTCGTCGCCCTAAAAATCACATTCTTATTTTTTCGGAGCTCTTAATCATGGAATTTTTAATACAGTTTTTTTAGTGATATATGTAGTCTTTTCATCATTTTCATGGGCGGGATTATCTCTAAAATCTTCTAGAACATTCTAGGCTATTTGGACAAGTTATGGAAATACTTTGGAGGATATTTCTCAAGACTTTGTCCCCAAGAAATATCCCTACAAATTCGCCCAAATTTATTAGGATCTTTCTAATCAAGGTCATATCTTCAATATCAGATGTTAGATCGTTTTAATATCCACCATCCTTTTTCGGAGGTGTTTTGTATAAAGAGGGGTGAGGTCTCTATCTTTTCTCAAGTTTTTCATTCTTTCCAAAATCTTTTCTCACAAAGGGTCAGATTTCTTGGAGTTGGAAAGTTAGGCTGCCTAGTCTATTTGCTCGAGGCAAAGAGAGGCTAGGGCCGCATGGTTTGATCCCAAGAGATTAAGTCTGTGACACATGCTATAAAAGCAAGGTTCGATCAAAGGCAAGCAAGTTAATGAAAAATGGTCGGATGCAATGAGGAGGATGTTATCGAGGACCAATGGTCACTGATAATACCGTACTTTTACATTTTTAGTATCACTTTAATTTGTTTTGACAAGAGATTTCAAGATTTTTCATGAAACTCTATGTTATGTATGGTTTCAAAGCCCTTTTCAGGTTATCTGGAAAAAAATGGAGTAAACAATTAATTTTAAAAGAGGACAACCTTTGTACGTCAGAAGTATAAAATCAAATGAAGGAATCCTTACCACTGGATGTTCCTCATCTTTGGATACAAGATAGATGAAAATGTTAGCTTTCATTTTCAAGTTATGTGAAGAAGATCAAATGGTGAAAACACAAGATATAACCATTCTACTGAAGACATGTCCGTCTGGCGATCAAGCAAAGTAAGCACGGGAATAAGAGATCGACCGATCTACCTGTAGGATCGACCGAACCCTATGATGCATGATTGATCTGCCCAAAGGATCGACCAAACCCTATGATGCATGATTAATCTGTACAATGGATCGACCGAACCCTATGATGCCCTATCAAGCCAAGAAGAGATCGACTGATCCCTATGGTGCACGATCGATCTCTATAAGAGATTTATCGAACACCCCTTGTAACAATTGTTGAGATATTCCTGGTTTGATGCTGAGTCATCTCTATCTTACTTTAGACCTACCTAAGACCCCTATATAAAGAAAGCCTCGACCTCTGCATCAAAGACCCCTATACTCAATTCTTTTATCCTTTATTTAGTTGGTTTATATTTTTAATAACGTTTCTAGCAAAAATACCTAGATATTAGAGAGATTTTAAAATTTAATCTTTATGTATTGAAAAATCTTTAGATTTGGAATTTTAATATCAGAATTACTAGGTTTGGACCTATGCTGCAAGTGAGTTTAGGGAAGAAAGAAAGAAAAAGAAAAAAAAAACAACTTTTAAAACTCTGAAACAAAAACACTTTGTTACAACTGTCTTCCGCTTCTATTTTTCCATTCTTTCAGAAAATGTAAGTTATTGAGTATATCGTAGAATACTACGTTCGTAGA
The DNA here is from genome assembly GCA_026770425.1 of Boechera divaricarpa. Classification (NCBI taxonomy): domain Eukaryota; kingdom Viridiplantae; phylum Streptophyta; class Magnoliopsida; order Brassicales; family Brassicaceae; genus Boechera; species Boechera divaricarpa. Next base: position 17,123,060 of record CM049190.1, read on the forward strand.
TTCCATCTTTTAGTATTGCGAAACGATTTTACATTGGTTGTATCCTGAGATTCGAAAAGTGCTAAAATCGTCACACTACAAATGCTTTATTGAATTAAGGACATAAATAACATCTCGTCTCTGTTTCTTTCTTATCGTATTTATTCGTTTATTTCTAAAATTGTTTTATAAATCGTATTTATATTCGTTATATATATATGCTTTTAATCGCTGTTTTCTAATCCGGTTTTATTCGGTCCTCCGCTAAGCAGTCTACAAATATATTGCCAGGCCAGGCCAACCCTAAATTTAGTTCGTTTTCGTTCAAATGAATTTAAATGTCCCATTCTAACATCTAAGCAGTCTAAAGTGCAAAGGAGACGGTCGTTGTGCGTCAATATGAAGTTGACACATAAGAAAATATCATAATAAGACTCGTTGGTTCCAAATGACTGGTTGGTTTCTACTCTCTCTTTCCTTAGTTGGTCCTAAATTTCTATAATTGATTTGTTCTTTTGCTAATTTAAGTAAAGTTCAATTACAAAGTGGAAAAATCAACGTATAAACAAATGGTGAGTGAGAAAAACTACCGAAGATATATCTAATTTTTATGTTTTGATATGTAACTCTATAGATTAATTTTAACCAAAAAGTATATTTATAGACTAAAAATATCCGTTAAACTATAATAAAAACTCGTATGAGATTCCTTAATATGATCAATTATTTTATATTTTCCTAATGTCAAATACTATCCGATTTATATTTTATTTGTGTTATCACTTTTAGCGAGGTAGATATGATATTTTGTCACGAGTTAAATATTTTTGTAATTTCATATATGTAATAGGAAACAGTAAGGACCCATGACCATAAGACAAGGGAGAGAGAGCATATTTAAAATATATATATATATATGTTATTCAAATATGGATTTTCAAAAATCTTCTAAAATCTAGTGTTATTAATTAGTTATTAGATTATGTTCTGTGGTACATCACATATTAATATTTCTTTTAAGATTCGATATTATAAATTTCTATTTATAGATTATCAATTAATAAGATAATGCTAAATATATATATAGATAATTTATCAACAAAAATATGTATTCAATTAAGTTTAATATTTTATATTAGTTATATCAAAATTAATTATATTTTAGTTGATATCAAATAACATTTTAAAATTTGATAATTATTTTTTATTAAGATATTCTGTTATTTTTACCCAATGAAAATGACAATAATACTCTTAATGAATAAATTAATTTGGTTCATTAAATGATTTATTCCAATGATATTATTATATATTTTTAAAAACATTAAGGTTAGATTTTTAAAATTATTTCCGTAACATTTTAAAGGAAATAATTTTTATAAACAATTAAATAATTATTAAATTATAAAGTTATTTATGTAAAATTTTTAGTTTAATATATGTATTATCAATTTTGTTTCTTAGTTAAATATGATAATATACATTAGATGAAATAATTTTTAGTATGTAAATTAAACCTAGTTTTTTAGTTTTCTTATTTTTGAAGTTATAATCTAGTGAATAATAATAGTTAACATATGTATTTTTTTTTTAAATTATTATTTTCGTTTTAATTTATTTATTTATATTAAATATTTTGAAAATAAGTTGAAAAAGTAAAACACATAGAGGCACAATACTAATAGGACTTGGAAAATCAAAAAAAGAAACGAGTGGTGTTGCTCTGTACACCTTCCTCTTCATCTTCCCCTCTCTTTCTCTCTCTATATATACAATACAACTACCCTTCCTAATTTTCTTACCCTTTCACCTCTCTTTTTTTTTCTCTGCATTATCTCTTCGATCTCTCCAACTCTCTTCTCAGGTAAAGATCCAATTTTCGCGTTAAATTCCTTGTGTTTTTCTGATCCTGTAATCTAGGGTTTCTGGGCAATTCATATCGAATCCAATGCGGCAAATTCTGAATCAGTTTTTGTTTTTTACATCAATTTTTAAGATTTGTACAGTGATTTTTATCAAATTTATCTAATCCTTCTTCATGAGATCTTGTTTTTGTGATTTGTTGTGATTTCAGTTTAGATTTGTTGTAATAGATTTGTGTTCATGTTTTTGTCTGATAGATTTGTGTTTTGTAGAATGGGAACTACCAATGGAAGTGATTATGGTGCTTACACATACAAGGAGCTAAAGAGAGAGCCTTATTGGCCATCTGAGAAGCTGAAAATATCAATAACTGGTGCTGGAGGTTTCATTGCGTCTCACATTGCTCGGCGTTTGAAACACGAAGGGCATTACGTGATTGCTTCTGACTGGAAGAAGAATGAACATATGACTGAAGATATGTTCTGTGATGAATTTCACCTTGTTGATCTCAGGGTTATGGAGAATTGTCTCAAGGTTACAAAAGGAGTTGATCATGTCTTTAACTTAGCTGCTGATATGGGTGGTATGGGTTTCATTCAGTCTAACCACTCGGTGATCATGTATAATAATACTATGATCAGTTTCAATATGATTGAGGCGGCTAGGATCAATGGGATTAAGAGGTCAGATTGTGCTTCTTGGGTTTTAGAGCTACCTTTAATAAACAAGCTACAAAATTGGAACTTTTTTTTCTGTGTTGCAGGTTCTTCTATGCTTCTAGTGCGTGTATCTATCCGGAGTTCAAGCAGCTGGAAACTACTAACGTGAGCCTGAAGGAGTCAGATGCTTGGCCTGCAGAGGTTTGTGTCACCCTGATGAATATCGTTTATATGTTCTTGCAAAAACTAACGAGGCTAGCTTATGTGATGTAGCCTCAAGATGCTTATGGTTTGGAGAAACTAGCAACGGAGGAGTTGTGTAAGCATTACAACAAAGATTTTGGAATTGAGTGCCGCATTGGAAGGTTTCATAACATTTATGGTCCTTTTGGAACATGGAAAGGTAACCAAACAAACAAATAGTTTCCAGACTTTGCGAGAATGATTAATTGTGTACTATTGGGATTAATATTTGCTGTACAAATTGGTCAATTCAGGTGGAAGGGAGAAGGCTCCAGCTGCTTTCTGCAGAAAGGCTCTCACTTCCACAGATAGATTCGAGATGTGGGGAGACGGGCTTCAAACCCGCTCATTTACCTTCATCGATGAGTGTGTTGAAGGTGTACTTAGGTGAGGGCATTAGCTCCAAATTAGAAATGATGAAATTTGTTTATTACACATAATTGTCTGAATTTTATTCCTCATTATTGTTTTATAGGCTGACAAAATCAGATTTCCGTGAGCCAGTGAACATCGGAAGCGATGAGATGGTGAGCATGAATGAGATGGCTGAGATGGTTCTCAGTTTTGAGGAGAAGAAGCTTCCAATTCACCACATTCCGGGCCCAGAAGGTGTTCGTGGCCGTAACTCAGACAACAATCTCATCAAAGAAAAGCTTGGTTGGGCTCCAAATATGAGATTGAAGGTACCAACATTATTTACTTAAGTAGCTCAAAGAGAAGATAAGAATCTAATTCTTTTATGAGGGTTTAATTGCTGTCTTTATTTTGACCATAATCGTTAAACAGGAGGGGCTTAGAATAACCTACTTCTGGATAAAGGAACAGATCGAGAAAGAGAAAGAAAAAGGCAGTGACGTGTCGCTTTACGGGTCATCAAAGGTGGTTGGAACTCAAGCACCGGTTCAGCTGGGCTCACTCCGTGCGGCTGATGGAAAAGAGTAAATGGATGGATTTACCACAGTATAAGTCAAGCTCATATATGGCCTTTCAGTTCAGCAAAATGTTTAGATTTACGTTTAGGTAGCTTCCTACGAAAAAAAGCAATTATAATAAGTGTTTTGGGTTTGGGTTTCTTCTCTCCTGCTAATCTCTCTTTAATTCTGTTTTAAACCCCTCATTCTTGTTTATTTTTAGTTGAAATCTTGTGGTCCTTTTCACATCATCGTCAACTTGATATCTTTGTGGTCTGTCACGGACCAGTACCAAGTGGTTTGAGATATCTTTCAACTTATCACTTTCTTTACGCATCTCTAGGGCTTAAGGATCACTCACCGTTCTTTCTCTGTCCTCCACTTCTTTTCCCCAGTCCTCGGCCTAAAACGTTACACGTTATTATCCTCTCTTGGGTTCGATATTTGGATAAACAACCTAAAAATATCTAATGGTAATTGCATACATCAAATATCTTATGTTTACATCTTGCTTTTTGGATGCACCTCTTCGGATAAGGGTGTAACTACTAGGGGAAAATACTCAGGATTCGATATCTAATCCATTATTTGATCCAAGATTAGATCTAAGATCTAACTCGATCCAAAAAATAGGATATTTTTTAATTTTTTAATCCGCATCCGGATATTTTGATTAAAATATTGATTAATATATCAGGATACCTTATATAACAAATCGAAGAATACCTTAGATATCTCTTAACTAAAATTAGAACAAAAAAGTTTAACATATGTTTAAGAAATCAAATAATTTTTTTTTATACATATAATTTTGTGTAATATTTGTGATTTAATATATGTATCTCTCTTGATCCGGATAATCTAATATTCCAATTTTCAAATAGCCGGTCCATGCCAAATCCTACTGTAACTTCCTTTCGTCTAAAACTCATCTTCACCGCCGGCTCAACATTTGACGGAGCCCTTGGGCAAAATTCTAAAACAGACCTTTAATACATAAAAAAATTCATGGGCCCTTTATGTAAATTTTTTCTGACTAAATGTCTATTAAAATGAGTAAACGTGTATATGTAAAATTTTTCATGGATCTTGTATGTAAAATTTTGTTTATGACTAAACGTCTACTAAAATATTTTTTTATGGGTCTTGGGACCCATGCCCTATTTACCCCTATACCTAAGCCGGCACTGCTCATCCTTACTCAACTTCATCCAAATGCAAACGGCTTATATTGATAACATACATATATCATTTATACTTCAGAATCTGTAATGTGTCTATTTAAATGGCAGAGATAATGGGTGTGACTGAAATTCTCAATCAGAGATCATGTCAAGCTCTCTCTCCTCTCTTAGATAATGGTCGATTTACAGATAATAATGGCTTGCTCTAGAGATTGGTAGCTGAATATACCGGTGTGGTTTCGAGCAAATCCTCGAATTTCCTGAGTATATCCTTTAGTGCACCCATAAACCCATCTTCTGTTGAAGCATCAGAGGTTTCTTTCTCTTTGTTATTCAACTGAGAAAATATTGTCTCATACAAAAGAGCCACTGGTTCGTTGTCTGAAGATAACGGAGGCAATCCCAACTCTTTTCCGTTCTTTATTATCAAAGTCTTTATAAGATCTGCCCGTCCTTGGCTGTCTTTCCCGTTCGACTCTTCCAGAATCGTTTTCTCTACGAGACACTTGAGTGTCTTCTCGTCAGCAAGAATCTGAGAAAAGTGAATGATCGAGCTGGTCAAAAGATCCATGCTTTATTCTGCATGTGTTCTTTAGAAATTCCAAAACTTTATAAGCAAAAAGAGAGTAAACTAACCTTACGCAGCTTTGATCCAGTGAAAATCTCAACGTTCTGGACAATGGTTATTGGTTTCTCATGAAGGACATGTGCCATTTCTTGTAGAACTGGCTGCAATAGTTCTGCAAATTGTGCTTGTCCAAGTTCTTCATCACCATCAGCATGGTGCTTCTTAATGATATCATCTAAGATGGGAAATTCTGTTCCAAACAAGCCTGACTATGTTAAAATACCAATAAGAATGAAATGATACATGACATACTATACGAGATTGAAGTTACAGTAGAAACTATGTTAAAGTGCTAGAAATTTTCTGTGACACCTAGACCAGAACACAATGCCCACTGCTAAAACTGGCGCAACGGTTACAATTTGATGACACTAGGGTATGCAACATATAGTAAACTCCAAAAGATTCTGTCCAGATGAACAAGATTGAAACTTGTAGAAGGCAAAGTAAAAACACAGCATAGAAAGAACAAGACCTGAGAGTGGAGGAACACCCATCTCAACACCCATATGTACAAGAGCATTTCGTATCTCGCTTTTACAAAGCTTTCCTTTATCTTCTTCATCCAAATCAGTGAACAAATTCTCTGCCAACATCGCAAAATCATCTTCATCCTCCAAAAACATCTTCAACATACTCCCATCAAGAATTGACACCACAACTGGAGCATCTATATATATAATCACATAATCAAATTATCTTCATCAATCAATCCATAAACACTAAACCTTATCGTCTCGTTCTTTCAAAACAACAACAATCAAAATCACACACAGATCCATCATTGGTCCTATACCTCTAAGAGCATCGGCAACGGAGGAGATGAAAACTCCGAGTTTCTCAGATGCTTGTTGTTTATTGAACTCCGTACGCCGGAAAGTGACGTCATCTCCACCTGAGACTCGAGAGATCGCTGCTTCTTTGAGATGTGGCGGTAGTGAGAGTCCCGAGAGAGATTCAGAAACCTTAGATACGGAGATTTCGAGAAGCTTAGCTCCGGTGACGCCGTGTTGGATCTCCGGGAGGTTGAGATCGATGGATCTGAGCACATCACCGTCGAAGATCTTTAATTTCGTGTTCGACATTTCAAGAAGAGATTGAGAGAGATGAGAGGTTTGGTGAAGTGACGGAGAAAGACCATTTTGAAAGTTTTTGTCGTTTTCTTTAGTCAACGGAAGTCGAGGGAAAACGTAGACTCGCTTCCCATAGTTTAAGGCCTGAAAATATGGGAATATTACTGTTATACCATTACGGGCCTGTTGTGGTGGACTACAAAATTAAATTTAATTCCTAATTCGGAGAAAACGGCCGATTTCTCCACGAACTATATTATTTTGGCTTATTTATACATAGAACTTTAAGTCGTGCCTATAACTACATAAACTTAACAAAAATTTGAATTTTCTACACGAACAATTCAAATTCGGCCAAAACAAAAAAATCGGTAAATGGTGTTAATATTCCGTTAATATATGCCACCTGGATGCCACATAATCTAAGATGCCACGTGGCATCCACATGGAGATGTTTTTTTTTTTTTTTAAACTGAGATAATATATTACTAATCATACTCCAGTCGGTGAATCCACAAATAACAGATTTGAGGCAACTTCACAATGATTAAGTTAACAACACAAACTTTCTCATCGTTAAAAATAATTAACAAAATTGCAGTATAAGAAAAAACTGGAAAAGAGGATGAGAGATCTGTGTTCTGTTAATATGGTCTCATGTTTGAAATAGAGACGTATATGTACACATCAATTAAAAGAATTTGTTTTTTTTTCTATGGATCATTCATTAAATTAAAATAATTGGGTCTTTAGTTAAATTAATTTTTGTGGGCCCTTTAAATTAATTGTTTTAATTAAAAAAATAATTAAAAAGAATTATGGGCTTTTTTCTATGAATCATTCATTAAATTAAAAATTGTGCATTTTTTCGTTAAATTAATTTTTTGGGCTCTTTAATTAAAACATTTAATTTAAAGAGTCCACAAAAATTAATTTAACTAAAGGACCCAATTATTTTAATTTAATGAATGATCCATAGAAAAATAGCACAATTCTTTTAATTGATGTGTACATATACGTTTCTATTTCAAACATGAAACCATATTAACAGAATACATATCTTTCACCCTCTTTTCCAGTTTTTTCTTATACTGAAATTTTGTTAATTATTTTTAACGATGAAAAAGTTTGTGTTGTTAACTTAATCATTGTGAAGTTGCCTCAAATCTGTTATTTGTGGATTCACTGGCTGGAGTATGATTAGTTATATATTATCTCAGTTAAAAAAAAAAAAAAAAAAACATCTCCACGTGGATGCCACGTGGCATCCTAGATTATGTGCCATCCACGTGGATGCCACGTGTCATCCATGTGTCATATATTAACGGAATATTAACACCGTTTACCGATTTGATGGTTTTGGCCGAATTTGAATAGTTCGTGTAGGAAATTCAAATTTTTGTTAAGTTTATGTAGTTATAGGCACGATTCAAAATTCTGTGCATAAATAAGCCAAAGCAACATAGTTCGTGGGGGAATCGGCAGTTTTCCCTCGTAACTCGTATGCAAAAGTCTATCTAATTTTTTATATTATTTAGTAAACCAACGTTTGTAAAGTCGGTGATCTCCCTCCTTCTTATATATATATTGTTTTTACCTGAATCAATACTTCCATTACTAGTAAAATGTGGCAATACATGCACGATCAATTTCCAAAAATTAGGTCAACCAAACGGGAGGAATAACATGAAAAAAGGCGTGATACATAGGGTAGCTACTAATATCCTTAACTAAGGCATCATCACAAGAATTCGCTTGTCGAGAGATATGGGAGAAAAAGAAGTCCTTCCTCAAGCTTTTGCCCATGATGTCCGTGATGTAATTACATAGCCTTGACCATAAGTGAACAGCCTGCACCGCCTTGATCACATTGACACAATCCGACTCGAAGAATACGTTGATATAGCCAAGAAGAAAAACACAAGACACAGCCCAAGTTAAAGTGGCTGCTTCAGCATCCAGAGGAGAACAGAGGAGAGGGTACTTCTTAGCTCCATAATGTCTGATGGTTCCCGTACTATCTCTCAAAATCCAAGGAACACCACATCTCCATGTATTCTCATCCCAAGACCCATCTAAATTGCATTTTAGCCTGCCATGAGGTGGAGGTTGCGAGTTACGACCATGAAAAACTGTGGTAGGGGCCATTTGTGGTATAATTGGCGCAGTAGCGGCTGTATTCCCCGCGACTTCCTCCCTTTCCTTGCTTTCTATGGTTGTATCCTCCACTAGAGCCTTTACTTCAGCATTAAGATTAATGAGGAGCAAAAGGCTAAGATTCTCATAAAGAGATTTACCTGCTAAGGGGAAGAAGAGATGTGACAGTGAAGAGGTTGCCTAAGCTAGTCATGCGTAAGAGCAAGTAAACAACAAATGGTTACTACTCTCTGCTTCATCAGGACATCTGGGACGAGAGTTAGAAGGCGTGAGGTTTTTCTTTTTCATATTCACGCCGACTGAGAGACTATTAGTCATCTGCATCATTTTCTCTGGAGAGCCATGACTAATAGTCTCTCCAGAGAAAATGATGCAGCTTAGGAGGTATCTTTAGAGTCCAAATTGCTTCAAAAAGAGGGTGGAGACTAGGCTGACAAACTTCAGACTGATTTTCTTTCTCTAGAAACTTAGATCTCCAGATCTAGTAGCCTGATCTAACTCTTTTCCATTCTTTATTATTAAAGTCTTTATAATCCCCAGAGTGGTTATAAACCCAAGAGTAACCTGATTTGGACTCAGCTCCGCCTGGTTTAATTCTACAAATTAGGTCCACTTCTTCGGCCTCAAAACCTTCCTGTAGCATGAAGATATTCCATTGATCTGCGAAATCCTCCTTAAATAAGGATATTTGATAGCTTTCAGGATCAAAGTAAGGTTTGGGAGTGGGAGGTCTTGGGGATTTGACTGGCAGCCAGGGGTTATGAAGCATCTGAAGATCACCACCGTTCCCTATCTCTTTCTGCATGCCCTGTTTCATCAAAGATTGGGCTGCATGTATATTTCGCCAGCCAAAGGAAGACTTGTTTCCCAATAGAGTATCAAGAGGAGAGCAATGGAGATAGTACCTGGCCTTGAGGAACTGGGCTAGAAGGGAATGCTCATTTGTAGCCAGACGCCACAATTGCTTCCCCAACAGAGCCAAATTAAAACCTTCAATATCTCTAAAGCTTAATCCTCCTTCCCTCTTTCCCTTGCTCACTTTTTGCCAAGATTTCCAATGGATCCCTTTACCAGGTTCTTGGTTCCTCCACCAGAACTGAAAAAGTTTAGTGTTGAGCTTTGCACAGAGGCCTTTTGGGAACTAAAAACAGCTCATTGAGTATGTAGGAAGAGCAAGGGCGACTGCTTTGATTAAGGTCTCCTTTCCCCCATTAGACATAAACTTATTCTTCCAAGAATTTATTTTCTTTTCTCCTCTAAAAATTTATTATTTTCACATACTATAATCATTTGATATTTTTGGTACTATTGGATTGTAATAAATGCATCTTCATAACATGAAAATAGCTTGGAGAAAAACATGGATAGATTTATTAAAATTTTAACACCCCTATGATAGATACTAGTTAACACTAGTACATATAAATATATTATATATAACAAGTCTAGACGAAGTAACCAGAAGAAGCCTCGTCCAACTCCGGAGAAGGACAAGCCTCACCGGAGAAAAAGAAAGATCCTTCACAATCTTCCGAATCTCTGATTTTTCACCCATAAACTATACTTGAGAAACGCAACCACAATTCCACCCACAAATTTCCTCATCTCACTCTTTTTTATCTTTCTTCCAAGAGGTCTTGATTTTGGATCCAATAAAGGATTCTGGCAAACCCAGGTAGAAACCATTACCTCCTTCTTTATGAATCCCTGAGACAACCTTTATCTCCTTCTTTAACCAGCTGTCAATCTTTTTCCCAAAAATGACACTAGATTTGGCAAAGTTCACTTTTTGGCCTGAAATCAAATTATACTCCTCAAGGAGGTCCTTGATTACCTGAACTTCTCCTTTCTCTGCCTTGCAAAAGAAGAGGCTGTCGTCAGCGAAAAGAAGATGGGAGATGGCTGGTGCTTCCTTTGCTATCTTAATGCCATGCATGGTCTCCTTATCATTGGCAAGACTAAGACTGTTCCCAAGAACATCTGCCATAAGGTGATACACTCCCAAAGACCCAAGAGATTAACTAGTTCCACGAGAGAGACAAGAAACGGTGGAGGAGATGTTGATGGGAAGAGACCAAATCGGAGCTAGCGGTTGAACGGGGTGGGGATGGGGGCTGAGATGACGAGGTTGAGCTGTAAAGATGGAGATGAGATGGTGGAGAACACAATCCGAAGGAGCCACAAACTAAAAGAAGCGAACGGTGGAGGAAGAGCTTCGGCAGAGAAGAAAGCAAACGGCGGCGGTAGAGAAGAGATGAGAGCGATGGTGAAGCAACCAAATGGAGAAGTGAATGACATGACAATAGCTATGGGATGCTCTTGATACAACCACCTACAAGCTGAGGACCAACCTCAAAGCTCTAAAGATTTTCTCACTCTAAGGCTAGAGATGAGAGACAAAGTTTACAACTTTAATTTTAGGCTAATGATTGCTTCCTTATTAAAGAGGAGTAGCGTGCCTTAAATAGGCTTAAAAATTAGGATTAATAGAAATAAAAGGAACCTAAACCCATTTAAGACAAGGCTGGGTACCTAGACCCTTTTAAAGTAATTAATTCCTCTCAAATAAATCCAAAACAAGTAAAAGACAAATTATTAAGCAAAGAATAAGGAAAACATTTTGTAGAGTTTTTCCTTAAGGATAGGATCACATCTCTTGAGTATTTAGACTTGTCATAGAGATTTCTAAGTTAAATACTCAAGGGAGATGAGATGTGATGCCTTAGATCTTTCGAGCCTCATTAAAATCCTTTTCTAGTAAAACCCACAAGTGGGAAACCTAGGAGTAGAAAAAGAGTACCGTACTCATCTAAGGTCTTAAGAAGGTGCCCTCACTAATGACGAGTGAGAGAACATGTAGCTTTGCTCCCAAAGCTCTGTGCCCGTGGACTCTCGATCCAAATGTCTCTCGAAGCGTCTAGTCTGGTATCGCGGATGTAGGTCCCGAAAACGGTCTTGATCATTCTAGATGGCTCCCTCGGACCTTCGCTCGTGCTCCACTGAGTCTTTTCAGCCTCCTTAGATAGCAAGTTCTTTGCCGGTCCATGAAAAGTTTCTTCCCGGTCCGTGATGACGGTTTGATCCGATGTAATGACCACATCATAAGGATAAACAGAAAAAAAGACAAAGGATCACCTTGTCTAAGACCTCTAGATGGTATTATTGGCCCATATTTCCTCCCATTGATCAACACATTATAGGTGGGAGAAGCAATATAAGCCATAATCCGTTGGATCCAATCTTCACAGAATCCTGCTCTTCTCATCATAACCTCCATAAACTCTCATTCTACTTTGTCAAAAGCCTTCATCACATCTGTCTTTATAGCCATGAAACCCTTTGAGACTGGATCTTTGACTCTGAGGGCATGGATCATCTCATGTGCTAACAGAATATTATCAGATATCAACCGACCCTTGACAAAGGTAGCTTGATTTTTAGTGATGATCAGAGGGAGTACCTGTTTGAGTTTGGAAGCAATGACCTTGGAGATTACCTTATAACAGAAATTGCATAAACTTATGGGACGAAACTCACTCAGATGTTTGGGGTTCCTTATCTTTGGGATGAGGCAAATATTTGTTTCACACAGTCTGGCATCAAGCTCGCCACTTCTCCAGAAAGATTGGACTAGATTACACAAATCTTTTCCCACTACACCCGAATAATTCTGGTAGAAATCCCTCGAAAGATCATCTGGACCTGGGCATTTATCTGGACCCTTTGAGAAAACAACTTTTTTGACCTCAGCTTCATAAATAGCAGTCATCAATGGGATATTCTGATCCAAAGTAATCTTTGTACGTATATCTTGTACCATTTTTTATGATTGGAAGACATTCGGGTTCTCAATCTCAGAAGAGTAGAGTTTGGAGAAGAACTGTTGATATCATCAAAAAGGTGGTGGATCTTGTTTGGACGATCTCTGCTTCACAGATTCATGGAAAAAATTTGTGTTTTTGTCCCCATGAATCAGCATGTTACTCCACTTTTTTGCCTCCAGAAAACTTCCTCTTCATTATAAGCTTTATGCAGATTCCTCTTAGTCTCTCTAAAAACCTCCTGATCCAAAGTATCTTGATGAGACATCTAGTCTATCTGCTCTTTAAGGTGTTAAATTTGGTTCAAAGAATTTGGTTTGGAGGCTTTCTTCCAGAGAGAGATCTCCTTACGACAATTTGAGATCTTTTCCAAGAAACTAATATTGTTTCCTTGCTGGGAGGAATTCTGAGAAACCTACCCCTTCTTTATCATCTCTGTGAAACCACTCTTTGTGCTCCATCTCTTATCAAACCTGAAAGTCCCAAACCGTTTATGACGCCCCCATCCAAGCATGTTAAGATGGGGCTATGGTTTGATCCTACCCTTTGTAGATACACGGTGACAGTTACAGGAAAGATAAGAAACCAATATATATTGCCTAGAGCTCTATCCAGTTTGCATTGAACAATACTACCATTCTGATTCCCAAACGAGGAGAAGTGGTTCCCTTGTAAGGGATGTTTTAGTAACCCACATTCTTTGATCATGTTTCTGAAGGGAATGTATGAGTTTTCTGGCCTATCTGGCCTGCCCTTCTTTTCTTGACCAAAAACTATCTCATTAAAATCACCAATGAGAAGCCAAGGTTTGTCTCTTTTGATACCAATTCTGAGGAGTCTTTCCCAAAAAATGTTTCTCTTTCCACTCATTGGGTTCCCATAAATTCCAGAAAGATGAAAGGGGATGTTGTTCCAGGTGATAAGTGCATCAATCATTCTATGAGATGATGAAGAGATGCTCACCTATATACCCTCCTTCCACATGAGTGCTAGACCTCCTCCTTTTCCCACTGGTTCCACTGTATGAAGATTAAAAAAACCATTGTCTTGACAGATTAAATCCATATAAGGCCTTTGTTGCTTTGTTTCACTTAAGAACACTAGACCCGATGAGTGTTTTTAAAGAACCTCTTCCAAGTGATGAACTGCTATCTTGCTTCCCAAGCCTTGGAAGTTCCAAGCTAAGGTCTTCATACTGATTTTGGAAGACTACGGTTGCCCACAATCTTAGAAGCAGGAGTAAAAAGAGGATTTGTTTGAAACTTATGCTCCTTTAGACCCGTAGTGCTACCTTCAGAAGGAAGATTCAGGGGTTGCTGGGGCACAACAATAGGCTCTTAAGTAGCTGGAACCACAACACTTTGGAGCTTAAATCTCTTTCTAGACTTGTTTCTCTCAAAGCTTGAACGTCTTTTTTTTTTTGACCCTGACCCTTCTTCCGCTGCTGTGAATTGGAAAGAAGGGCTTTTTGTGACCTTTTTCCCTGAGGCTAACACATCTTCTCCTACTTTTGGCGCTTTTAACTTTTTTCCAGATCTTAGCAAGGCTGGATCCGTCTGTTTGATACCCTGTTTTTCCTTCTGAAGATGCCACCAAGATGGAACAACACTGAAATCATTCTCAATCCACTTCATATTCCCAAAGTCCTTTGCTTTCCCTTTACCTTTACCTTTATCTTGAGGCTGACCAAGACGATTGAAAACTGTATGGTCTGCAAAATTAGGTTCACTCACTTCTATAGATTTATGCTCAACTTTCCTCCCTGTAGAACCTGATATCTTAGGCTTGGGGAGAGAATGATTAGAATTCCCACTGGAGGTGAAATTTTTGGGAGCAGGGACATGCTTCGAGGAATCAGAAATCTTGCCTTTACCTTTTCCCTTGCCTTTTCTTTGTAATTCCTTCTCCTGACAAAGGAGGATGACCAGATTGGGAAAGTCCTTGAGAAAAAGTATTATGGTACTCTGTTGCGTGCTTGAGAGGACATTGATATTGATCGTGAGTGAGACGTTTGCAGCGGAAGCAAATTTTACCTAATTTTTCGTAATCCAATTCAACTGTAGAAACCTTTCCCGATTTGAATCTGATTGCCTTTTTTAAGACGATTGGTGCTTATATTGGTAACCAAATACGGGCTCTGACGAAGTCCAAAGACTCTAAAATTTTTGCGTGGAGCTCAATAAGTTCAGTTCTTCCCAAAGCCGAGGCAATGGATTCAACAGTTTTAGTCTTGAGGAAGTGGATTGGGATTCCCTTAATTCGGACCCAAAAAAGAATAGATTGCAGATAATCCATACCAGGGTTTGGATGCCAGGTTTCTCCAGTTACAAGCCAGCCGTTGACGAACCAGGGGGCTGACTTGAGGACTTTAGGAAGATCCTCTGGTTTATCAAAAACAAACTAAACTCGACTAACTCCAATTCCCCTCCCTTTAACCTTGTTCTTGAGCTCCTAGATTTTTGGCAAAGCTTGAATAAGATTATTAGTCTTAGTGGCTACTGAATTGAGAGGTTTGACTATTAGACTGCTTGAGTGTTCTTCAACAAGTTTCTCGTTGTCAAATTCTGGGATCTCAATTGCTTCTTCGAAATTAACTAATTCTTTAGCCTTTAACTTCCTCAAGAGTTCTTCATCTTTATGTTTCTGGAAAACGATACATTCCCCTATCCTAAGGGAGTTAAAAACAAAATCCACCTTTAAACTAAAACTATTTCTAAAGCAGTTAAAGTTTAAAGTTTGGTACCTCGTCCAACTGTTTACTAGGCTCGGAATAACCTTGTTATATTGACCCGTAAACAATGGTAATGTGCTCTTGGAATTCTAGATCATCACTTGAGTAATGATACAGAAGAACAAAAGTCAAAATCCACTTCTTTCCTTGGGTAAGGCGTGAGAAGATGATATGCCTATATTTTACATGGTTTTAGCATGCATTTATCACCCATTTAGCCCTGTTTAATAGCATGTTCTTAGCATTTGTTTCTAATTTTGCATACTTAGAGTGTTTTGCATTAGGATTGCATACATATTGCATTTTGGAGTTGTTTCAGGTGCATTTAAGGATTATTGGAGATGTTGGAGATGTTGAGGTCAAGTGGAGCACAAATCAGACATCTTGGAGGATGACTCGACCAAGAGACTCGATGTAGGAGGTCGAGCTCATCAGAAAAATGCAATCTTGAAGTCCTGAAGTCTAACTCGACCACCCATGGTCGAGTCCACTGATCGAGCTGAGCATAAAGGTGGCGTTTTAAAGTTTTTGGACCCAGCTCGACCACCAATGGTCGAGCTGGTTGATCGAGCTGAAAATGCAGTCTTGAAGTTTTGGCCCAGCTCGACCAAGGCACTCGACCACCATGGTCGAGTGCACCCAAGCATTTAGCTTATTTTGTCTTTTTGTGATTTAGGGTTTCTATCTATGAGTATAAATACTCTGTATTAGTTTAAGACTGAGAACTCGTTTTTAAGCTTTCTTCATCTGTTCTTGCTTCCTGGATCCTATAACTTTGAATCTACTAAGTGTTTGTGTTTGAATCTTTCAATTCTATCTATTCTCTCCCTTATCTTTCATTATGCAAGTTTTATTGATTTATGGGTTTATGATTTTGATGTTCTTCATGGTTTCTGAGTAGTTATTAGGGTTCTTAAGGATGGGATAGATTAGGTGTGGAATCTTAGTCTCCTAGGTGGTTTAAGTGTAGAATTATTTGATTTCCCTTCTGGATTAGTGTTCCTAATGCTAATTACTCTCTGATCAATTGGAATTAGAACTTAGGTATTTCCACACCCAGAAGGTGTTTGATGAAATGCTTGACTGAACTAATTCCAGAGATTTACATTTCTAGCCTAAGGGATTAGTTGTCTAGGGTGTTTATTGGCTTTATTAAACTGAATCTTAATGCCTGCTAAGCTAGATTTCGCTAAAGAGATTTAGGTCTGGAACTAGATTAGCTTGAGGTTATTTATCATGGGAATGAACTTGACTGCTTATGAGTTTAATGTCTAGAGAATAGCTTGCTTGAGTTTGTTAAACCATCTAGGTAGATTAAGAGGATACACCAAGTCAATAACCCCATCCTTATGAGTTTCTCTTGCTTGATTGATTTCTGTTTCATAGTCTCTGTTATTGCTTTCGATTATTGCTTTCTTAGTTTGATAGTTTCACAACCTATTGCTTGCTTGGCTTGACTTAAACTGTTTGATTGCATCCTTTTTGGCTAATATTGCACTCATTTGGATTGATACCTTATTGTGCTACAATGACATGATAATTCAATAGGAAATTGATTATATCAATTTGGCGCCGTTGCCATTTGGGTGTTGTTTGTTACATTTAGGATTTCAAATAATTTCAGATCAAGTTCTTTTCAGTCTCTTCTGTTACTCATTTAGTCTTTCTTTCTTTGTCTTTGCATTTCAGGTATAATCTTGACTCGACCTGCTTAGCTCGACCTCCCTAGCTCGAGTCAGCCCATCGAGTCCTCCTCCACCTGCATGCAAACGAGATCAAAAGGAAGCCAGAACCTCATCCGCTACCTCGACAATATTAACAAGCTACCACAACAGTTGAGAGAGCAGAGAGAACATCTTAGAGTAGATCAACAGGATCCACTGGAAATGGCTGATGATAATCCACCACCACAGCCTCAACATGTGCTTCATCCGAGGAGGCCACGTCTGATTGCTACAGGAGATACTCCTAACACTCACACCAATAGGCAAGGAATTGTACCTCCTACAGTCCAGAACAATAACTTTGAGATCAAGAGTGGTTTGATCGCTATGGTACAGAGCAACAAGTTCCATGGACTACCTATGGAAGATCCTCTTGATCACTTGGATGAGTTTGATAGGCTCTGCAGCCTCACTAAGATTAATGGAGTCAGTGAAGATGGCTTCAAACTAAGACTTTTCCCATTCTCTCTTGGTGACAAAGCCCACCTATGGGAGAAGAATCTACCCCATGGCTCCATCACTTCATGGGATGATTGCAAGAGAGCTTTTCTTGCCAAGTTTTTCTCCAATGCTCGAACAGCTCGCCTCCGGAACGAGATATTCGGATTTTTTCAAAAAGATGGGGAGACATTCTGCGAATGCTGGGAACGATTCAAAAGCTACACCACTCAATGTCCTCACCATGGTTTCAGCAATGAGTCCCTCCTTAGCACACTTTACAGAGGAGTTCTTCCAAAGGTCTGAATACTTCTTGATACAGCCAACAATGGTAACTTTCTCAACAAAGATGTTGATGAAGGATGGGAGCTTGTAGAGAACCTTGCTCAATCAGATGGAAACTACACTGCGGACTATGACAGAGGCGTGCGGGGAAGTGTTGTTTCTGATGAGAGGACTAGGTAAGAAATCAAAGCTTTGAATGCCAAATTAGATAAACTCCTCCTCAGCCAACAGAAGCACGTTCACTTTGCAAGCGAAGACCAGATCTTTCAGATTCAAGATGGGGAGGATACTAGTATGGAAGAAGTTAGCTATGTTCAGAATCAGGGAGGATACAACAAAGGCTTTATCGACTATACGAACAACCCCAATCTGTCATATCAAAGCACCAACGTTGCCAACCCACAAGATCAAGTCTACCCGCCTCAGCAACAGCTGAATCAGTCCAAGCCTTTTGCTGCTTACAATCAACATCAGAGTTTTGTACCTAAGCAGCACTACCAGAGCAGCTGTCCACCACCTGGTTTTACACCTCACCAAGCTCAACCTTCTCATGCTCAAAATCAACAGATGAACATGCTGCAACAAATCCTACAAGGTCAGGCAGCTGGCGCATTCGACGTAGCTAAGATATTTGGTTAAGTCAAAACCCAGCTGGATTACACCTACAATGATCTCAACAGCAAGATTGAGACATTGAACTCCAGAATCAAATATTTGGAGAACAGCACTACATCCACTTCTTCCACAAATCCTATTGGACAACTTCCAGGAAAAGCAATTCAGAACCCCAAGAAGTATTGCAATACCATCTTTTCAATGGAATCAAGTCCTATTGCTGATCATGAAGCGGCTGTTAGAGAAACTGAGACTTTGCTTTATGGTTCAGATGCTAACACCACTACAATTGGTTTGAGGAGTGGAAGACAGTTACCTGCAAGAAAAATATTTGAATCAAGGTCAAGTTGAGAAGCTAGACTCGACCGACAGGCTCGACCAGCTAGCTCGAGCCCCCGTTCGAGTCAACACACCACCTGCTGAAAAATTAGCTGATTCTGGGGAAAAGAAAGAAACTCGACTGGAGGCTGACTCTACCAAGCAGGTCGAGCCAGTAGGTTGAGCCAGCCCTCCACCTGCTAAAAAAACAGTTGTTCCAGAGGAAAAGAAAGAACCATTTGTCCCTCCTCCTTATAAACCTAAACTTCCATTCCTAGGAAGATTCAAGAAGGATAAGGACGTAACCATGGTTGAAAACAAGGGTAGTGTCGATTGCATTGATTCACCAAACACGACAAAGATTAAGCCTATGTCTCTCCCCAAGCTTGGCAATCCTGGTATGTTCTCCATAACCTATCTTCTTGGTGATTTGGAAATTAAGGATGCTCTATGCGACTCTGGTTCAAGTGTGAATGTCATGTCCCGTGGGATGTTAGAAAATCTAGGGATAAGACACCTCACTTATCACCCATCACCCATCACTTTCGGAGATGCTCATTCACGAAAGCCACTTGGTCTTCTGGAAGATTACCCACTTAAAGTTGGGGATTGTATAGTCCCAACGGACTTCGTCATTATGGAAATGAAGAAGGCCAACAAGCTCCCACTCCTCCTTGGAACTCCCTTCCTCAACACTACTGGTGCAAACATAGACTTCAAGAACCAAAGGATAGTAGTTCTTATGAATGTGGATGACAAGGCCTATTACCACCTAAAAGCTTCTCCTAATGAGCTATGTGTCACAATGACTATCAAAGATGATGGCTACGATGATGAGAAAGTACAGTACATTGGCACAGTTGAGAAGGTCGATAAAGCTTCACCCCCAAAGGTCTATCACTACAAGAAGACAAGCTTCTTCTGACGCCTGTTTCTGTCGAAAATCCATCGGAAAGGCCCAATTCCGACGGAATTATTCTGTCGGTTACGGGTCATCGGAAAATGTTATCCGCCGGAAATCCATCAGACATTTCCGACGGAAATAGGTCGCCGGAAAATTGTCGGAAATGTCCGACAGAATTCCGAGGGCAAATATTCCGACGGACATTCCGACGGAATAATGACCGACGGATTTTCCGATGGTTGAGGTTCCGACGGATATTCCGATGGAACATGTACCGACGGGTGTTCCGACGGACCTTCCGACGGAATTGTTCCGACAGATGTTCCGACGGTACACTTCCGACGGATGTTACGGTGGACATGTTCCGATTATTTTATGAATTTTTGTTTAAAAAAATTAAAATAAATGAATATAATAAAATAAAATTTAGAATTTATGAAAATAAAATTCATTAAAATTTAAATAAAATATTCAAAATACAAAATATTTTAATGTTCATAAAAAAAAAAACACTTCAGACGTTATCGGAATCGTCGGAAGGAAAGAGATGAGGAAATGCAGCCTTCATGGTCTGCTGCAGAGAGGAGAGCTGAGTCTGGGTTGAGGCGAGCTGGTCCTGGGTTGTGCTGTATGCGGACTTTAGGTGCTCGACCTCCGCATCATGCTCTTTCACCATTTGTGTCAGCCTCTGGATCTCGTCTTTGTACCCCGAAGGAAACAGCGGAATGGAAGATGATGATTCCTGGGTCGGAAGTCCGCCTAACCCAGCGAATCGCCCTTTGACTTTCCGAGTTTCCTATGAAAAAAAAACATCAAAATAATGTTAGTTATGATATTTTGAAAAAATAATAATAATTGAATACAAGTAGAAACTTACAGTGAGGACAATGTCGTTTATCTCTTCCCGGGGTAACTCGTTCGACGACGACGACCCATCGAGAGTGAGCTGCGAGATTCCAGCTTCTCGTTCCCGATCCTCCTTCTTCTTCTTGCATGTCTCAACCACCTCACGCATGCCGTGATCCTGGATCACACCAGTTTTTTTGTTTGTGTGCCTCTGCTCGATCACTCGAAGGTAGTCGGGAGCTACGCCATCTTTTTGCGCCTGTAAAATGTTGTTAATAAAATAATAAAAAACACGAAATTAATAATTATAATTAGAAATTAAACTGACCATTTCCATTGCTTCTTGTTCGACGGTCTTCGCGCTGCCACGGTCGCTCTTCCGGTTCTTCGCGTTTGTCTCGGATAGCTTCTTCGTGTTTGGGTTGCTCCAATAGTCGCAGAAGCCCAGCCAAACGTCTTCGTCAAGGTCCTTCGGCTTCTCCTTGCCGAGCAGCCAGTTCTGCTTCCACTCGTACATGTTGTTAGAGTACGAATCGGCGGCATACTTGTCGAATTGGGCAAGTACTTGATCCGTAAGGGTTGAGTCCCACGTGAAGTTTTGCTACATTATTAAAAAAAAACATTATGTTAGTATCTGAAAGTAAAAATGACAAAATATAAAAAAGTAAGAAATTTAAATTTTTTTTACCGCGAAACTCCAGTGCCAAGCTTCCTTCTCTTCTTTCGGCATGTCCTTGTACCTCGGGTACGGGTGCGCCAACTGGTTGTGGAGCATCCGTAAGATCGCCTTTGTGATCTCAGGCGACAAGTTAAACCTGAAAACAATAAAAAATAAATAAAAATAAGTCCATTTAATTCGATTCAAACTCTAAAAAAATTGAAATAACAATCAAATTCACTTACCAAGTCCCGTCTTCAAACATGGGGTCGAGACGGATGCAATGGCCACGGTTAGGCTGCTGGACAAGTTCCTCGATGGTAAGCCGACTCCGAGCTGCGGACTGCTGGGAATCCGGGATTTGAGTTCCCGAGCTCGTTCCGCCAGAAGGCGTAGCCCGAGAACCCCGAGTACCCCGAGAACGGCGGCCTTGGGACCCACCGCCCAACTGTATGGCGTCCTCGTTACTCCTGCGGAAAAAAACAAAAACATAGTTAGTACGAACGAAATGTTCTAAATTTAGAATATTGCAACTTTTCTAAAATCCCGAAACAAATTATTAAACTGCTAATAAACTTCTAAAAATATAAAAAAATGAAAAAACTTCCACAACTCAACAAACATTTTAACAAACCAAGAAATAACAAAATCTAAAATTATAAATTACATATACGTTTTTAATTAGTAATAAAATCTAAAAAGTTCTATTATGATTTTCTAAAACCCAAAAATATACTAAAAAGTTATAAAAATTTTATTTAACATAAAACATTTTAACAAACCAATATAATAACTAAATCTAAAATTGACAATTACTAAAACATTTTAATTTTATTATAATATATATAAAAACGTTTTAATTAGTAGTTATATTTTTCCAAATATCCATTATAATATGAAAACTTATATATTTTATCCATATATCCATTATAATATGTAATTATAATTTATAAACTTATTTAATTACTAATAAATTCTGAAAAAATCAATTATAATAATCAAAAAATTATAAATTACAAAAACCTAAATCACAAAAAATTTCTAAAATATATAACCTAAATCACAAAATTTCTAAATTAAATCCTAAATTAAATAACAAATACAAAATCTAAATCACAAATTCTAAATCCTAAAACAAAATATTAAACCCAAAATCCCAATTCTAAATTCCAAATACCTAATTCCAAAATTCTAAACCTAAATTCTACACCTAAATCCAAATTACAACATCCTAATTCCAAAATCTATTCCAAATCAAAATCAAAAATCACAAAAAAAAAAAAAAACAAAATCTCAAAACATATAGATCTTACATATTGCAGGAGGAGAGGAGAGGTGAGGCCGTGGAGGAGGGAATCGCCGGAAAAGGGTCGAGGGGTCGCCGGAAAACGGATGAGAGTTCGCCGGAGGAGGAGAAGATGTGACGCCGAGGGAGGAGGAGCTCCGGGATCATGGAAAGGAAGGGCCGCCGAGGGGAGAGAGAGATAAGCGTCGCCGGAAAAGGGCCGAACGTTCGCCGGAAAGAAGAAGGGGCCGCCGAGGAGAGAGCGAGATAAGAGAGAAATGAGAAAGTGTTTCGATTTTGCAGATTTATCGGGTTTAGAGAGAAATCCGTCGATCCCTGAAAAAACCTATCATTTACGCAGGACGTTTTTACCGTGTGTCGAAACCCTAAAAAATTTCATATTCCGTCGGAAATCCGTCGGCGGGATTTAGGGTATAAATAGGGTTTAGGGTATAGGTTTTACTTTATACGAATTACTAAACCATAATGTACTTGTTTGATTCATAAAATTAGAATAATACACTATCGGTAAAGACTAAACATGAGTGTATATGTTATACAACATCAAATGCTAAACATTTAACATAAATCAACTATACCTTATACTATTAGTTATATAAACACTTCCTTCAAATTTTCAAAATTTTATAAAACATATTAATTTTGAAATATAGAAGTTCAAACTACTGTATATACATCATTCATGTGTTTGCAACATTTTACTTAACAAAAAAACCTATACCCTAAACCATAAACCAAATTTATCACCATCCGTCGGAAATCCGCAGGAATCTTCCGACGGATTTCCGACGGATTGCACTTAACAATTTAAAAAACTTTGTTTCACAATCCGTCGAAAATCCGTCGGCAGCTTCCTGCGGATTTCCGACGGATGGTGATAAATTTGGTAACTTAATAACGATTTAGCAAACTTAATAATTTTTGGAAACCCTGCGGATGCAAATTTAACTTAATAATTTTTATAATAATAACGATTTAGCAAACCTATAAATAACTAACCCTAAAATTGTATATTACTAAAACGTTTTAATTTTATTATAATATATATAAACAAAAAGCAATTATATTTTTCATAAACCCGTTTGTAATAGTAATTTAGTAATAAGGAAAATTACAAATTACAACAACCTTTTTAATTAGTAATAAATTCGGAAAAATTTAATTATAATTATGAAAATGTTTATTTAGAATTTAACAAATATCTATTAAAAGTACAAGTACATATATATGTTACAATTCAAAGTTTAAAAACTACTCTAAACCATCCGATGATGAGTAATCTGATTCTCCTGAATCGAAAGTTTCCTCGAATTCCTCCAATTCAACCTCTGAACCCTCAAATACCTGATCGTCCGTGTGTACGGTGAAATCAACAACAAGGTCCACCTCAAGGGAATGTTCGATTGAACCCAAACCTACAAAACTTTGTTGGAGGGGTTCATGTTCGGACATCCCATTGACCCTACCTCTCGGGTTTATCGATGTCACTGTAACCCACGGGTCATGCTTGTTTGTCATCCGAGGATAGGGAATATAACAAACCTACACAGTGTAATAAAGTAATATAATTTTTTTTCCCCGTAATGCATAAATACAAAATTAAAATTTAACATAAAAGAAAAAAACTAACTTGGTCTACTTGTGAAGCAAGTACGAATGGATCGTATTTCTGGAGTCGCCTTCTGCTATGTACTGATGTAACACCAAATTGATCGTGTCGCACACCACTTCCAACTAATGGGTCGTACCATTCACATAAAAATGCAACGCATCTCAAACCGAGCATTCCCGGGTATTGAACATCAAAAATCTCACGTACGACACCATAGTATATAAGATCACAAGACTAAGAAGATACACCGTAATCTGAAGTTGTCACACTCCTATCTTCCCGAAGAATCTTAAAAGCATACCCCCGTGTGCTATACATCACATGTGATTGTACGTTGGCTAGTGGAAAACGGACAATTTCTTCTAACCACGTGGGAAATGTTTGTCCGTTAGCCATCTCAGTCGTGACCTGTACGAATCAAATCTAAACTTAACAAAATAAATCATTCATTATATATGATCGTTACATACAAGGCACATAAAACACTTACATAATCTCTGAACCAACGTCCGAACTCCTCCTGTTTGCGTTCCAATAGTTCATCCTCTGTTTGTCCGAATATGCAAAATGTTGATATGCCATATAAATCCTATGATATTAAAGCGATCATCACGTTAACATATATATAATCAAAGAACCATAAGGAAAATAAATTGACAATATTATACCTCTCATATTCTTCAATGCCGTCGCAGTTTGTAAGAATATACATGTGCAAATGATTTCGCTCCTGTACTGAAAGTCTCCGCTTCTTACCTTTTCCACTAAGTCGTCCAATCTCTAAGAATATATGAGGAACATCAACCGGATAATGTGGTAGTACGCCTCCGTCATCATGTCGAGCTGGTCTACGACTCTTCATTTTCACTTGAGATGGAAAGTAGAACTCCGCAAAATGTGACTTTTCTTCATTGATGCTCTGTGCGACAATAGAACCCTCCACTTTGCTCAAATTTTTAACCTTTTTCTTTAGATGAAACATATACCGTTCAAAAGGATACATCCAACGGTACTGAACAGGGCCCCCAAGCTCTGCTTCTCGAGGGAGATGAATTGTTAGATATTCCATAACATCAAAGAAGGAAGGCGGAAATATCTTCTCCAAATTGCAAAGGATGACGGGTATATTATTCGCAAGGTTGCGGATACCGTCTGATGTTAGAGACCGCGAAGATATATCTCGAAAAAGGCACCAATACCTGCATAATATGCATGCATAAGTTATTAATAAATAAATTATTACTATATTATTGCATAAAATATTTACAAGTAAATTTAATGATTGTATACCTGCAATTGCTTCGTGAACATTACGTGGTAGAATACATGCAAAGGCAAAAGGAAGGAGGCGTTGCATCACCACATGACAATCATGACTCTTCATCCCAGTAAACTTTCCTTCTCCATGATCAACGCAGTTCCGAAGGTTAGATGCGTATCCGTCCGGAAATCTAACACTTTCGGTAATCCAATCAAAAAATGCGGCCTTTGAAGGTACATCCAAACGAAAAGCCGGGACCGGAGGCTTCCCGTTCCCTGTCACATGAAGTGCTCTTCGAGAACAAATATCTGGCAAGTCCAATCTAGACTTCAGATTGTCCTTTGTTTTCCCCTGGACATTGAGAATGGTGTTCATAATGTTGTCGAAAAAGTTCTTCTCAATGTGCATGACATCCAGATTATGCCTCAAAAGATGGTCCTTCCAATAAGGCAAATCCCAGAAAATACTCCTCTTGTGCCAATTATGTAAGTTGCCACAACCATCAACAAGATGATGGCCGTTACCACCACAATCAACGGTCCTATCTGCACCAAAGTCTCTGAACTGATCCAACAAATATTGTCCATCTAACTCCGGAGGTGGACCATCGCTTACTATCCTGTTCTTCGTAAACAATGAGGTGCTACGACGATAAGGATGATCTCTTGGTAAGAACGCCTATGACAATCAAACCAAGACGTTTTCCGTCCGTGCTTCAATTGGAACGCATCTGTGTTATCTTGACAGTATGGGCACGATAACCTTCCGTGAGTTGTCCATCCTGATAGCATGCCATATGCTGGAAAATCGCTAATGGTCCACATAAGTACCGCCCGCATGACAAAATTTTGCTGACAAGAAACATCAAACGTCTCAATTCCATGCTCCCATAACATTTGCAGCTCATAAATCAATGGCTGCAAAAACACATCTTGCTCTCTTCGGATGCTCTGGTCCAGGAACGAGAATGCTAAGGAACAAAAACTCCCGTCGCATGCACAAAGATGGCGGCAAATTGTAAGGTGTTACGATTACTGGCCACAATGAATATTGTCTCCAGTGCTTCCCAAAAGGGTTGAAACCATCAGTACATAAGCCAAGATATACGTTCCTCAACTCATACGCAAAACTAGGATACAGTGATTGAAAATGTTTCCATGCTTTTGCCTCTGAGGGATGAGCAATTTCTCCATCCATTGTATGCTCTGCATGCCATCTCATTGCTCCCGCTGTCCGCTTTGACTGATATAACCTCTTCAATCTATCTGTTAACGGCAAATACCACATCCGTTTATATGGCACTGACACTCTTCCATCTGTTTCCTTATACCGAGGTTTGCGACAAAAACGACATGTTGAACGGCCTTCGTCCTCTCTCTAGTAGATCATACAGTTGTCGATGCATACATCTATCATCTGATATGGTAATCCCAGCCCAGCAACAAGTTTCTGTATCTCATAGTATGATGCCGGTGCAAGATTATCTTCTGGCAAAATGTCCTTCACGAAATCAGCGATTGCATCCACGCACTCCTCACTCAAATTGAAATCCGTCTTTATACCCATCATCCTAGTTGCAGCTGATAGAGGGGAATGTCCACCTCTACACCCATCATATAAAGGATTTTTAGCAGCATCTAACATATCAAAGAATTTTTGAGCTTCTCCATTAGGTTCGTCCCCTCTATCACCATACTCAGCTACCGATGGCATGCTTTCACAGAATGTATCGTTCACCATCTGAACATGACCTACATTACTTTCTACTTCCATTGCAGGTTCTCCTAAGCTAGCGCTATCTCCAATATACTGTTCACTAGTACTAGCATAATTATCAACCATTTGATCATTTTCTCCATGATTATACCAAATCTTGTAACCCGGCACAAACCCATGACAATAAAGGTGTGACCATGCATCATCTATTACGATTAATCTACGATTCCGACATTTAGTGCAAGGACAATAGATTTTACCGGTTTTTCTCGCTCTCTTCTGCTTAGCCGCAAGTGTCATGAATTCTTGCAGACCTTCTCTGAATTCTTCCGTAACTAGACCCGTGTCCGGAATTTGATGAGGCTTGTCCATCCATGATCGAAAATAATTAAAAGGATCTGAAGAAGACATTTTTTTAAAGAATTGTAGATGAGAGGTTTTGTTGTTGTGATTGTAAATGAGAGGGTGTATATGTATCTATAAAGAAAAATGGACGGTTTCCGACGGATTTCCTACGGAACAACGGCTATATTTTAACATCTATTTTCAAACGGTAATATTCAAACGGGCATATCCAAACGGCTACAATCCGTCGGAATTCTGTCGGTAAATGTCCGACGGATACATTTCGTCAGAAATTCATCGGCACTTTACCGACGGAATTCCGACGGTTGTTACTCTCGTCCATTTACCGTCGGAATACCGTCAGAAATTTCTGACGGAATGTAATCCGTGGGAAAGAGAAGTCTCTGGAACGAAGCGATAGAGCTGAGAGTACAATGAATGAGCCAGGGGTCAAGCCATTCATACTTGGTCAGATCATTGCAGAGGAGACTTCAGTGCCCCACCATGAACCACCCTAGACCCAATAAAAAGGAAGTCAAACTTAGAAACTTTAAACAAGCTCATTTGGGAGGAAGTCCCATGTCTATCCCTGTATATAATGCTTTAGTTTTGTTTAAATCGTCGTTTAAATATGCTAATTCGTGTTTTTGGCTTGCTGGTATGATTGCAGGAGAGAATGAGCATTAAATCATGAAGAAAAGAAGGAAAAGAAACAAAGTGTGTCTAACTGGACCAACCAGCTCGACCAGGATGGTAGAGTCAGTGGTCGAGCCAACCTCCCACACTGATTACACCAGAGAAAGCATAAAGGATTCAATCTCCTCCTTCTTCTCCAGCCCTTGAGGTACCTGTTCTATCTATTCTTGTATATATCATTTGCATTTCTTTCTTGCTTTTTGTTGTTTCTTAAACCTTCTTTCTAAATTTTTATTACACAAAGGACTATGTAATTTAAGTTTGGAGGGAAAGGTTAAGATGTGTTTGATTTGTTCTCTGTGTTGTTTTCTGTGTTCTTATTTTTATTTTGTGCATATTTGAGTCTACATGCATCTATGGCATAGAAAAACCAAAAAAAAAAAAAATTTGAAAATTTTGAAAAATTTGAAAAAAACAGAGTGTTCATGTAGTTGCATTTATATTTTAGGATTGGGTCTAGATTGTTTTCATATAGGGCTGTTGCATATGCATAGGGGATTATGATGATTATGCAAGCTTGCTGATTTAATATGATAATTTCAATGCCTTCGTTTCTAGTTGTCTAATGCATTGTGAATGACTTGAAGTAAGACTGCACCATACTTTGAATGCACAACTATATTATATCTCAATTGAAGCATGCTGTGATTTGATACCATTTCCTATCTATTTGAACTTGAACTTGACTTATAATTATCATGTCTATGCAATTTGAACTGATGGATACCAAATACATACTTGGATTTTCTTTCACCTGTTTACCACTCTTGCCAATCCAAGTAGCTGTTCACATCATTAGAACAGTTTTACCATGCCCTTAGCCTAGCCTTCTTTCAAGCCATGTTATTACTTTATTGAATGTGTGAGGCCTATTTATGAATGAGCTTGGTAGAAAGTGTTAGGTTTGAGCCGACAAAGATAGAATCTCATGTAGTTCTGGTTTGCAATTTTCGAATCAGATAGGACTAGGTGGGATCTTGATCATTGGGTATAGGGTTTGGTTCTGTGAAAAAAAAGAAAGAAAACTTGGAGAAAGATGAAAGAAAAAGGTTAAGAGTTCTTAGGAGAGGAATGATCTGAAAATGTGTTAATCTAGTAAAGGATTTGAGGGTGTGCTAAGAATAAGAAAAGAAAGACAAAGCTTAAAGTCTAAAAAAATATATATAGAAAACGCCTAAGCTGGTAGTAAAAAAAAAAAAAAAAAAAAACCAAAAGAAAGACCCCAGTCCGCTAGAAGTATAAAGAACCTCTCGTAGAACAAGAACAAAAAGAGAAAAATGAGTCTGATCCAAGAAAAGTTCAAGGCAAATTGCCTAAGCATTAAGGGTAGAATTAGGACAACTTTCTGGGTTTAGAACTGGGGGTTAAGAACACTTGTGTATGATTGGGTAGATGAGAGTCTATTCTTGTATGCATAGGTTGATTCTTACCTTTAGCATTCTACTGAAGCTCATTCATTTTCTTGAGAGATCCCTGTTCTGAACTGATTAAACCATGTGAAAGGGACCATCTTTGTCTCTTAACCTTACCCTTAGCCAAATGAGTTCATTGAATGTGCATAGCTTGATTCATGGTTTCTGCTTAATTGAATGTTAAAGGGAATGGTAGATTTGAATGCATGTCTAGGTTGAGACTAAATTGAAATTGTGATGTGAAGAGTATAGCTAAAGTTTTTAAGTAGAGTTCATATACTTTGCATTCTAGAACTAGCAACTTGGACATTGAGATAATCTATTATATCAGCATGCTTTGGTTCTGAATCCCCATTTTCAAACCTGTCCTCTATCTTATTCTTGTCTGTTTGCTTGAGGGCAAACAAAAACTAAGTTTGGGGGAGTTGATATGTCTATATTTTACATGGTTTGAGCACGCATTTAAATCCATTTAGTCTTGTCTAATAGCATATTCTTGACATTTATTTCTAGTTTTGCATACTTAGAGTGCTTTGCATTAGGATTGCATGCATATTGCATTTTTGAGCTGTTTCAAGTGCATTCAAGGGATATTGGAGATGTTGAAGTCCAATGGAGAAAAAGGAAAGCTTAACTCGACCAAAAACTCGAATGAAGACTGACTCTAGCAAGCAGGTCGAGTCAGCATGTCGAGCCCTTTGATCGAGTCCACCATAAAAATGCCATCTTGAAGTTTTCTCGCCTAGCTCGACCACCCCTGGTCGAGCTACCACGTCGAGCCCAAGATAAAAGAGGCGTCTTGAAGTTTTTGGACCCAGCTCGACCACCCATGGTCGAGCTGGCTGATCGAGCTGAGCATAAAGGTGGCGTCTTGAAGTTTTTGGACCCAGCTCGACCATGGTTAATCGAGCTGAAGAATAAAAATGCAGTCTTGAAGTTTTGGCCCAGCTCGACAAAGGCACTCGACCACCCTGGTCGAGTGCACCCCCGAATTTAGCTATTTTATCCTTTTGTGATTTAGGGTTTCACCTAAGATTATAAATACCCTGTATTAATCTAAGATTAGGGAGAACTCGTTTTTTAAGCTTTCTTCATCTGTTCTTACTTTCTGGATCCTATAACTTTGAATCTACTTGTTATTTTTGTTTAAATCTTCCTAATCTATCTATTCTCTTCTAAATCTTTCTGATTATGGAAGTTTTATTGATTTTTGGGTTTATGATTTTGATGTTCTTCATGAGTTATGAGTAGTCATTAGGGTTCTTAAGGATGGGATAGATTAGGTGTGGAATCTTAATCTCCTGAGTGGTTTAAGTGTTGAATTGTGTGATTTCCCTTCTGGATTAGTGTTCTTAATGCTAATTACTCTCTGATCAATTGGAATTAGAACTTAGGTATTTCCACACCCAGAAGGTGTTTGATGAAATGCTTGACTGAACTAATTCCAGAGATTTACATTCCTAGCCTAAGGGATTAGTTGTCTAGGATGTTTATTGGCTTTATTAAACTGAATGATAATGCCTGCTAAGCTAGATTTCGCTAAAGGGATTTAGGTCTGGAACAAGATTAGCTTGAGGTTATTTATCATGGGAATGAACTTGACTGCTTATGAGTTTAATGTCTAGGTAGATTAAGAGGTAGAATAACTTGTTTGAGTTTGTTAAACCATCTAGGTAGATTAAGAGGTTGCACAAAGTCAATAACCCCATCCTTAGGAGCTTCTCTTGCTTGATTGATTTCTGTTTTATAGTCTCTGTTTTTAGTCTCTGTTATTGCTTTCGATTATTGCTTTCTTAGTTTGATAGTTTCACAACCTATTGCTTGCTTGGCTTGACCTAAACTGTTTGATTGCATCCTTTCTGGCTAATATCGCACCCATTTGGATTGATACCTTGTTGTGCTATAATGACATGATAGTTCAATAGGAAATTGATTATATCAGCTACCTTGTGCTTAACCCCATTCTTCTTTAGTAGATTTTCAAAGAGCTTGTTGATGAAGTGAGATCCCCCATCACTGATCACTACCCTTGGTACTCCAAATCTGGGGAAGATAATACTCTTGAACATCTTCAAAACTACCTTTGCATCATTGGTAGGACAGGCTATTGCTTCAACCCACTTAGAGACATAATCAACAGCCACCAAGATGTAGTTGTTCCCATAAGATGGTGGGTTGAAAGGCCCCATGAAGTCAATGCCCCACACATCAAACACTTCAACTTCTAGAATCAGGTTCTGAGGCATCTCATTCCTTCTTCTAATGTTACCCATTCTCTGGCAAGGATCACACTTAGTAATGAAAGCTTGAGCATCCTTGAACATTGAAGGCCACCATAATTCTGCTTGGAGAACTTTCTGTATAGTCTTGAAAATAGCAAAGTGACCTCCATAAACCGAATCATGGCAGTGCTCCAAAACCCCTTTTACTTCTTCCTCAACTATGCATCTTCTGTAAAGACCATCTTCTGTAGTTCTTCCTCAACCATGTGGGCTCTGACTCGGCCAAGTTAGCTCTGACTCGACCCTGACGCCTTTGCACTCGAGCATATGAGCTATGACTCGGCCAAGTGGGCTCGTCTTGGGTCCATATGTCAGAATTTTGAAATTTGAAAATTCCCTCCTAAGGCTCAGAGTTTGGTGCTTCGAGTTAGGCCATCCCCGTGTGTTTTTGCTTCCTTATCATACTTTCCTGAAATCACACAATCAAGACAAAATTAAAATAGCTTAGCACACTTATTTGACGTTTTAAAAAAAAACTAAAACAAGGAAATATGTACAGAGATAGACATGGGACTTCCTCCCAAGTGAGCTTGTTTAAAGTCACTAAGCTTGACTTCCTGTTTTGTTCAGGCAGTGGAAGGCTCATCCAGAGGAATCGAAGTTCCTTCTGGAATGATGGTATCAGCTAGATAGGGCTTGAGCCTCTGTCCATTCACTGTGAATTCGTTTCCTCCCTTTCCAAATAAGGTGATTGCTCCGTAAGGTGAAACTTCCTTGACAGAAAATGGTCTGGACCATCTAGACTTGAGCTTTCCCGGAAACAGCTTGAGTCGAGAATTGAAAAAGAGGACTTGATCACCAGCCTTGAACTCCTTGTGCAAGATCCTCTTGTCATGGAAGGCTTTGGTCCTTTCTTTGTAGATCTTAAAACTCTCATAAGCATCCAGCCTGATCTCCTCTAGCTCATGCAGGTCCAATACTCTCTTTTCCTGGGCAGACTTGATATCCAAGTTCAGAAGCTTTGTTGCCCATAACGCCTTATACTCAACCTCAACGGGTAGGTGACAAGCCTTGCCGTAAAGGAGCTGGAATGGCGTTCTTCCTATAGGAGTCTTGAATGCGGTCCTGTATGCCCAGAGGGTCTCATCCAGCTTAGCAGACCAGTCTCTTCTTGAAACGCCCACTACTCTAGCCAGGATGGCTTTGATCTGCTTGTTGGACACCTCTACTTGACCACTAGTCTGGGGGTGATATGGTGTAGCCACCTTGTGCTTGACCCCATGCTTCTTCAGAAGATTCTCAAAGAGCTTGTTGATGAAGTGAGATCCCCCATCACTGATAACAACTCTTGGCACACCAAATCTGGGAAAAATGATGGTCTTGAACATCTTCAAAACTACCTTTGCATCATTGATAGGGTAAGCTATGGCTTCAACCCACTTTGAGACATAATCAACAGCTACTAAGATGTAGCTGTTCCCAGAAGAGGGTGAGTTGAAAGGACCCATGAAATCAATCCCCTAAACATCAAACACCTCCACTTCCAAAATCGGGTTCTGTGGCATCTCATTCCTTCTGCTGATGTTGCCCATTCTCTGGAAAGGATCACACTTAGTGATGAAGGCTTGAGCATCTCTGAACATTGTAGGCCACCATAGACCCGCTTGCAGTACCTTCTGAACAGTCTTGAATGTAGCAAAGTGCCCTCCATAGGCAGAACCATGACAGTGCTCTAGCACACCCTGAACCTCGGCTTGTGCTATACACCTTCTGAATAGACCATCGGTACCTCTTTTGTACAGGAAAGGTTCGTCCCAGTAGTAGTGTTTGACATCTCTCAGAAACTTCTTTTTTCTGTAGGCGTCAAGATCATCAGATAACGCACCACATGCAAGGAAATTAGCAAGATCAGAATACCAAGGTATGTCCTTCACTCCTATCACAGAAACAACATCTAGGAGTCTCTCGTCAGGCATGGTGTCATCAACAGGTGCTGGATCGTCTATCCTCATCCTTGACAAGTGATCAGCTACACCATTCTCTATACCCTTCTTATCAACAATTTCCATGTCAAACTCTTGAAGAAGGACTATCCATCTGAGCAGTCTTGGCTTAGTATCCTTCTTAGCATAGATATGCCTTAGTGCTACATGATCAGTGTAGACTATCACCTTAGACCCAACCAGATAGCTTTTGAATTTCTCAAAAGCGAAGACTACAACCAACAACTCCTTCTCTGTTGTAGCATATCTCCTTTGAGCATCATCAAGCG
Source organism: Boechera divaricarpa (assembly GCA_026770425.1). Classification (NCBI taxonomy): domain Eukaryota; kingdom Viridiplantae; phylum Streptophyta; class Magnoliopsida; order Brassicales; family Brassicaceae; genus Boechera; species Boechera divaricarpa. The sequence goes on from CM049190.1 coordinate 17,156,939, forward strand.
TTCTGCTTGCATAGTAGATCACGTGTAGCTTCTTCTCAATCCTTTGGCCCAGTACAGCCCCTACAGCATAGTCCGACGCATCACACATGATCTCAAATGGATGGTCCCAGTTTGGTGCTTGGACTATCGGAGCAGTGACCAAGGCTTCCTTAATGAGCTGGAAAGCCTTCAAACATTCTGTATCAAACATGAACTCTTGCTCCTTGCACAATAGCCTTGTCAGTGGTCTGGCTATCCATGAGAAATCCTTGATGAACCTTCTATAAAACCCAGCATGTCCCAAGAAGCTTCTGATATCCCTGACATTCTTGGGTGGCTGCAGCTGCATCATCACGTCCACCTTGGCTTTATCCACTTCTATACCTTTCTCAGAAATTTTGTGCCCCAAGACAATCCCTTCTCTAACCATGAAGTGGCATTTCTCCCAATTGAGCACCAGATTTGTCTCTTCACACGAGTAAGTACCCTGCAAAGGTTCAAAAGGCAGGAGGAGAAAGAAGAGCCATACACAGAAAAATCATCCATGAATACCTCAACAGTCTCCTCTATTAAATCCGAGAATATAGAAGTCATGCATCTCTGAAAAGTAGCAGGCGCATTGCAAAGACCAAAAGGCATCTTTCTATATGCAAAGGTTCCATATGGGCAAGTAAAAATAGTTTTTTCCTGATCATTAGGATGAATAGGAATCTGAAAGAAACCACTATAGCCATCTAGGAAACAGTAATATGGATGATTAGCAAGTCTCTCTAGCATCTGATCAATGAATGGTAATGGAAAATGATCTTTCCTAGATGCAGCATTCAACTTCCTATAATCAATACACATTCTATGGCTAGTGATAGTTCTAGTGGGTATCAACTCGTCCTTATCATTCCTAACCACAGTAATGTCTCCTTTCTTTGGAACAAAATGCACAGGAGAAATCCAAGTACTATCAGATATGGGGTAAATGATTCCAGCTTCTAACAACTTAAGAATTTCCTTTTTAACCACTTTTTTTAAATTAGGATTCAATCTCCTCTGGGGTTCAATGCTAGCATATGATTCATTTTCCAGATGGATTCTATGAGTGCACAAGCTAGGTGAAATTCCCTTTATATCATCCAGAGAGTATCCTATTGCCTTCCTAAACTTCCTCAATTCAATCAACAGCAAATTCAACTCATCATCATTCAGCATGTCATTTACTATGATTGGATATGTAGAGTTAGGTCCAAGGAAAGCGTACCTTAGCCCAAAAGGAAGAGGTTTGAGATCTACCTTAGGTGCTCGGAGTTCTGACTAGTCGTCTGTTGCAGAGGGCCGTCTGACTTGATCTGTTTTATCGAGCTGGATACTCGAGTCTGGCGTCCTGGACACGGTGGCTCGAGTCTGCTGGTCGAGCTTGGTGTCCTCAACAGCATGAATTTCTGTGTTGACCCCTATCAGCTCCTCAAACCCGTCTGACTCCTCCAGAACCTTGTGTGAGTCTAAAATCATCTCATACCCCAAGGTCTCTTCATGCAGATACCCATCTTTACCACTCTTGGTTAAGGCCGTCTGAAGGTGATCCTCTTGACTAAACTCCTTCAAAAACTCATCAGCAAGCTTATCCATCATCTCAACATATAAGACTTGTCCTTCTATTTCTGGCTTCCTCATTGTGTCCTTCACATCAAATGTCATCTTGAAGTCCCTCCCGAGGTTGACATCAATGACTGCACCAGCTGTAGCAAGGAAAGGTCTTCCCAGAATCAGAGGATCTCTTGGTTTCTTATCCATCTCAAGAACTATGAAGTCTGTTGGTATCTCCACTGAACCAACCATCAGAGGAAGATCTGGTAGCATACCATGAAGGGTCCTAATAGATCTGTCTACAAGCACCAGAGAGATGTTGCAGGGCTTATAGTTGCTGAACCCTAGCTTCTTTGCAACCGAGAGTGGCATGAGGCTGATAGATGCTCCAAGATCGCAAAGAGACTTCTTGAAAACCAATGGACCTAGAGAGCATGGTAGAGTGAAAGAACCTGGGTCGCCTAACTTCTCTTTGACGACTCTCTTCTGAATGATGGCGCTGCACTCCTCGGATAGGACAACCATACCCTGAACCATCTTGTCTTTCTCAGCTACAGCATCCTTCAAGAACTTCTGATAAACAAGTACCATGGAGAAGGCATCAATGAGAGGTAACCTAATCTCAGCTCCCTTGATATGCTTGTCAAAGATTTGCTTATGTTTCTCCATTAAGTCCTTCTTAAACCTCTTTGGGAAAGACAATTTGGGCTTGTAGGGAGGAGGGACATAAGGTGCCTTCTTTTCCTCTGAAATCACAGTTTTAGGTGCAGGAGGTAGACTGTCTTGACCATTCTGGTCGAGCTGTGGTGCTTCAGCAGGCGTGAGACTCTTGTTTTGGTCGTTTTTAGAGACGAAATCCTCCCCCTCTGGATCCTCACTGTCCACAGTGATTGTAGGAGATCCTTCCCGCTCAGGTAATTCTTTTCCATTTTGCAAAGTTATGGCATTGATGTGAGCATAATCTTTGGGAGTTTGGACTACTTTACTAGGTAGTTGGAAAGGGTGAGAGGATGAAGCTGTCTTGCCCTCGATGGAACAGATCTTGGACTGCAGAGACTCTATCTTGCTGTTAAGATCATTGTAGTTGTAGTCCATCTGGGTTTTGATTTCACCAAACTTCTTGGCTGTTTCAAGCGCTCCAGCTGCTTGACCCTAAAGGATTTGCTGCAGCAAGGTGTTTGTCTGTTGATCAGAAGCGGTAGAAGACTGAGCGTGGTGAGACTGAAAACCTGGTGGTGGACACGGGGCTCCTTGTTGTTGGTGATGACTTTGAAAATGCTGTCTAGGGGCAAAGTTCTGTTGCTGATTGTAGGGAAAAAAAGGCTTGGATGGGGGTATTTGCTGAGGTGGGTAGACCTGATCTTGAGGGTTAGCAACATTGGTACTCTTGTAAGACAGATTCGGGTTGTTCTTGTAGTTGATAAAACCTTTGTTGTACTGACCCTGATTCTGCACATAATTGACCTCCTCTAGATCATCATCCTCCCCATCTTGAACTTGGAACACTGTATCCTCAGAAGCAAAGTGGACTTGTTTCTTCTGCTGTAGTAGTTGATCCAACTTAGCAGTCAAGGCCTTGATGGCCCTAGTTTGATCATCTGTAGCAACACTTGGCCGGACACTCCTATCATACTCAGCAGTGTAGTTACCATCAGATTGTGCTAGGTTCTCCACAAGTGCCCAGCCAGCATCAACGTCTTGGTTGAAGAAATTACCACTGCTGGCGGTATCGAGAAGCATTCAGACCTTCGGGAGAATGCTTCTGTAGAGAGTGCTAAGGAGAGACTCTTTACTAAAACCGTGGTGAGGGCATTGAGTAGTGTAGCCCATGAAGCGATCCCAGCATTCACTGAAACTTTCACCGTCTTTCTGAGTGAATCCAGAAATTTCATTCCGCAAACATGCTGTCCTGGCATTGGAGAAGAATTTGGCAAGGAAGGCTTTCTTATAGTCATCCCATGAAGTGATGGATCCATGGGGTAGAGTCTTTTCCCACTGATGGGCTCTGTCACCAAGAGAGAAGGGAAAGAGCCTAAGTTTGAAACCGTCTTCACTAACCCCATTGATTTTGGTAAGGCTGCAGAGCCTATCAAATTCGTCGAGATGATCGAGATGATCCTCCATAGGTAATCCATGGAATTTGTTGTTTTGCACCATGGCGATCAAGCTGCTCTTGATCTCAAAATTGTTGTTTTGGACCGTGGGGGGGACAATCCCTTGTCTGTTGGTATGAGTATTAGGGGCGTCTCCTGCTCCTATCAAACGGGGCCTCCTCACAGGAGGGTCTTGGACTTGTGGTTGGTCTTCCATGCCGACCAGATTCTGAGTGGCGTCTTGGATGTTTTCTCGTTGCGCTTGCAACTGTTGGGGGAGCCTGTCAATATTATCGATGGGGCGGAGGAGGTTCTGACTTCCTCTTGATCTGGTTTGCATGCAGGTGGAGGTGTACCTGAAAATGCAAAGACAGTCAAGTTAATAACCAAAGAAATGTAAAAGAACTTGATCTAAAATGTTTTGAAATCCTAATTGTAACAAACAACACCCAAATGGCAACGGCGCCAAATTGATATAAGTTAATTTCTTACTAGACCAGTTCCAGACCCAATCCCTTGGCGAAATCTACCCTAACAGGCAGTAAGATCCAATTCAATATTGTCGATAAACACCCTAGACAACTAATCTCTTAGGCTAGCCATGCAAATCTCTAACATCAGTTCGGTCAAGCATTTTATCAAACACCTTCTGGATGGAAAAACACCTAAGTTCTAATCTCAATTGATCAGAAAGAAACTAGCATTAAGGACACTGATTTAGAAGGGAAATCAAACAATCTACTCTTAAACCACTTAAAAGACTAAGATTTCACACCTAATCTATCCCATCGTCAGGAACCCTAATGACTACTCAGAACTCATGAAGAACATCAAGAACACAAACCCAGAAATCATAAAAACTTGCATGGATGACAGAAATAGATAGAGATAATGATAGAACAAAAGAAATAAACTCAAAATAACAAGTAGAAATCAAATTACAAGTTCTGGAAATTAAGACAATGAAGAACACAAGGAAAAACTCGAAATATTAGAGCTAAAAACGTAGTCTCGTCTTAATCCCATATTAGGTATTTATACTAAGTCTTAAAAACCCTAAAACATCATGGGTTAAAAGGTAAAAACGTGCATGATAAGGTGCAGCTCGAGCAAGACATGGTCGAGTGGTGTGCTCAAGCAGGTGAAATCAAGACTGCATTTTTCTGTGTTTGGTCGAGTGGTATGCTCAAGCAGGTGAAATCAAGACTGCATTTTTCTGTGGTGAGCTCGAGCAGATGACTCGGTTTCACGGGCTCGAGCTGGACTCAAAAATTCCAAGACTCCTCTTTTATGTTGGGCTCGATCATGGAGCTCGAGCATGTGTGCTTGGACTTGGCCAAGAATCTTCAAGACGCCACCTTTTTCTCAGCTTGATCATGCAGCTCGAGCATGGGTACTCGAGCTGAGTTTCTGCTCCATTTTCTGCATGGACTCGATCACGTCTGCTCTGTTTCCTGCATGGACTCGAGCTGAGCATCCAGGTCGAGTAGCATGTCCCAGACAGTTTCGGGCCTAACTTCTCCAAAATCACCTGAAAGTACCTGTAACAAGCCAAATATGCAGGATGTATGCAAACCTAATGCAAAACACTCTAAGTATGCAAAACTAGGAATAAATGACAAGAACAGGGTGAATAACACGTTTAAACGTATGAATTATGCAAGCTAAAACGATGCAAAATGCAAACATATCAGAGGTCTACATTAGGTGCTCTGAGTTCTGACCAGTCACCTGATGCAGAGAGGTCTAGCTCAACCTGGGGATCGAGCTGTGTGGTCGAGTCTGGTGCTGAGTGTTGATATGCTCAAATTAATACCCTAAAAGTACTAAAGCAGTTGCTGCAGTATATCAGGGGTCGAACACAAGAACTCAAGAAAACTCACGCAATAGATGAAAGATGCAGATTGTGCTAAGCAAACAATATTTGATGAGAAAACAAATGATTGAATTAAACTTCGGTTGATTTATATGAGGGGAAACTAGGCTCAGGGAAATTCTCAGGAAATCAATGATAAATAACAATTAATCAGTTAAGGTTCAATTCAATTAAGGACCGTTCTTGAACTCAAACACGAAAGTATAGTTAACCAACTGTCGTTGCGAAAACTAACTAAGTCTAAAGTCTAAAATTCCAAATCTCTTTGCAAATCCTACACAGTAAACCAGCAATCAATTCAAGTTTGATATGTTCACAATTCGATTAAACCAAATCTCTTTGCAGATAATCCAATTGCTCACCCTAGGTTTTAACAAATTACTCAATTGCACTATCGTGCCTAATCGATTAATCTAGGTTCTATGTTCTAAGTGATCAGGTTAGAAATAGCTTTGAGAACAACCTATGGTGAAAAACTATTCAGATTTTGAACCCTAACAAATCAATTATCATAAATCAGAGAAATCCATATGAGAAAACGCTGAACCTAAAATGAGACTACTCAGACATGATTGATGAAACAAATACCATAATTGAATAAATCATGAAATTGAGTATAACAAAGGAATAAAAACAAGGGTTCGGGATCTTCTCTATGATGAACAGAGTCTTGGATCCGTCTCCCTCACAAAAGCTCTCAAATCTCAATGGTGGCTCAAATAATAGTCAAAAGTAAAGTCTGCAGCCCCCCTTTGACCTAATGACTAAAAACTACTTAAATAGGTCTCAAAACACGAGCTGGGCTTCTTTTGTAAATAAAGGGAATGATTGGGCTTCTTATGGGCTTCCTTGAAAATCTCTTCTGCGCGTGGATTACGTCGGTATCGATCGATACCATGATGGTGTCGATCGATGCTAAAGCTTCAAAACGGGTACTTTCTTCGGTTTGCTCCAAAACTGCTCCAAATGTCTCCAAAATCTCCAATTTCGTCCCAAACGTGCTAAAACCTGAAAAGACTCTAAAATGACAGAAAAAGCACTAGAAAGACTTGATAAAACGACTTATATCATGGCTAAAAACGGGTAAAATCTATGATATATCACTCCCCCAGACTTAGCCTTTTGCTTGCCCTCAAGCAAAACAGAAAACTAAGTTAGAGAAAGAGGTTTGAAAAAACTTAGAGATCTGACCTCTTACCGAAATCGCCGTAATGATCCCTCTTCCCAAGCGCCCACTGCTGCCTGATCAGCTCCAGATCTAACCACCATGTACTTCTCCGTAGGAACCCCAACTTCCCAGGACTTCACTTATTATCTCACACCAATATTCATCTAAGCTCTCATCGCCAGTTTCATCACTGCAATCAGGGTTCAAGAACTTTCTAGATTCTTGCCTATACAATATCATAGCTAAGGAACCATTTATTCAACAACATTTATTGCTCTCCGGTATTTTTTATCTCCCCCAGACTTATTTCATAATCAGTTCTCATTAGATTTCAACAGCGCAGGTTTATTTGAACAGCATATACAAATCAAGGTCCGAAACGCGAGTATTGATAGTGTTTGCTACCGAATCCCCGGTTCTTACCCTCTCAATGTATCAAAAGTCTTAGGTGAATAATGGGGTCATAGGAAATTTTCCTACCCCTCACTTCAGGCCTTTGTGTGATCATTCCTTATCCAAGTAGAATAATGGGGTCATAGGAAATTTTTCTACCCCTCTACTCGGCGGAAATCATTTCATCTTTTATATAGATTTTACCTGTTTTAACGCAAATATGTATCCAACAATTTTCATGGGAGAGATATACCACAATTTTCAAGCATGATGGGTTCCTTAGCCAGATATGAATGATGAATCAAGCTCTAAGAACACTAACCGCGTAGATGAAGTGCAAAATTTGGCTAAAGCTTGTGAAGAACCTTGCTGGAGACATCAGTGATTTCTAGCTGGCTGTTTATCCCTTGGATTTTTCATTAGTCGAACTGAAACTAATCGTGTAATAGTGGTCACTCAAAAGCAAAACCAGAACAACAAAACCAAGCACAATCCAGAAAACTCTAAGTTGTTTTGACTCAATTAAACAAAATTATTTTTCTTTTTTTTTTTTTTTTTTTTTTCAAAATGAACACACAATGTCAGTAACTACCTCCCCCAGACTTAAACAACACTGTCCCCAGTGTTTATCAAGCCCAGAGAAGGTGAAGGAAAACAAAGGACAAAACGAAATAGGTCAAGAACAAGAGGTGTTACCATAGAGCAGTGGTGTCGATCGATACCAAGGTGGTGTCGATCGATACGGAACAAAAACGACCATCCTTCTTCCGACCTGATTTGCAAAACACAACAAAACACAAAAACAAAAACTAATCTTTATAGACTTACCAGTGGGTTGCCTCCCACTAAGCGCTTGTTTTATGTCACGAGCTTGACTTTGGCTAAGATATCAATCAGGACAAGGTGGAGAACTCACTCCGAAATAAGCTCCACAGTCAGACATCTGCAGCTTCAAAGTTTTGCTCATCATATCCTCTTCTTTCTCTTTCATCTCCGGAGGAATGAGAACTCTAACCTTAGAGAAAGGTTTCGAGGTTCCCTTGCACTTCACCTTATATTCGATCGAATCTCCATCACACTTCTGAGGAATCAAAGTGAAATTAGCAGCACCGTTGATCTTCTTGCTCGTCGCCTTCCTCTTTGTTGCCTTGGTCTTCTCCACAACTTTCTTGGGGTGTTGGGGGGGTTCATTTGAAACATCTGCGACTTTTGGTTCATCATAAGACTCATCGAGCAGATCGATCATCAGAGTCTCGCCCGAGGCAATGGTGATGCACGAGACATGTCTGGGTGCTCCTCCAGAAGGAATGGCATCGTAGAAGACTTCTCCGTCAATGCAAGAGAAAGAGATTCTCTTATTAGGCGTGTCCATGATCGCGCCAACAGTAGCCATAAATGGTCTTCCCAAAATCAAGGGCACCTTGGATCCTTCGCTCATCTCCACAACCTGAAAATCAGTAGGAATCAGACAATCTCTTATTTTAACAGGTAAATCAAGAATTATAGCGTAAGGGAGTGAGCTAGAAGAATCCGCGTATGTGAGAAGCGTGTTAGGAGATTTCATATCAGCTTTCAATCTCTCTGCAATCGCCCTTGACATGACGTTGACACTAGACCCTGAGTCAACGAGAGACTCTTTGAAGTTTACTCTAGAGATGGAGCATAGAACTGAGAATTTCCCTGGGTCTTCCCTCTTTGTCAACTGTCTCAGCGGTGGTGGTGTATCAGCAACGGGAGGTCCTGCAACTATTTTTTTTGATAAACACTTGCTTCTAGCAGCCTCCCACTCCTCTCTTGTCAGCTTGGGAAGAACAGGGTAAGATAGCTTTGGTTTGTATACCCGTTCCTCAACCATCTCTGTCCTTTTCTCAGTTATTGATTCAGCCTGCGAAGGGTATCGACCGATACCAGATGAGTGTCGATCGATACTGGAGTTTTGTATCGTCTCTGCAGGTTGGTGTCGATCGACACAGGTAGGGGTATCGATCGATACGCGTGGAATGTCAGAATTCTTATCTTCATCTTCAGCAACCTTCGAATCTACAGCAGATCTCGGGAAGTGTCGATCGATACCAGGCAGGTATCGGTCGATACTAGTATCACTGCATACGAACACAGTCATCGCAGGCTCAAAATCCTCTTCTCTAGCGCTCGAGGTGATTGCATTGACATGTCCATGCTGTGGTTGAACTATCTTTCCCTTGACAGCTGCTGATGTCTGAGCTATTTGGCTTTCCAGCATCTTCTGATGGATTTCGAGAGCGTTGATTTTCCCATTCAGATCAGTGTACACATTATCCAGCTTTCTATTAAAATCCACAGTCATTTTTTCTTGTCCCTGCAGAATTTGTTCCAAGAGGATCTCTGTCTTACTCTCTGTAGACCTCGGAGAATGCGGTTGGTAAGATGAATTACCGTATTGGCGAGTAAAGTCATTGCTCTGAAGTGGTTTTTGGGCGAATTGTGTGGCACCAAAACCAGATTGGTTACCACCAGATTTGTAACCACCTTGCTGATTGTTGTTGAGGCTTCTGTTGTTGTTGTAACCAAATCGTTGACCCTGAAAACCAGAATCACCAATGTAGTTAACATCTTCTGTTTCATCTTTAATCTCCTCTACTTCCTCAGCAAAATGTACAGCCTTCTTTGTCTTCCCCACTAGCAGGTTGTACATTGTGTCTAGCTTCGCCTGAACCTCAGCAATCTGTGAACCGTCAGCAACACTAGCGAGCCTTTTCCGCTCAAAATCAGCATTCTTGGTGCTATTGCTAGACGCCAAGTTCTCAATCAGCTTCACAGCATCGGTTGGAATCCTAGTGTTGAAGTTCCCGTTGCTTGTAGAATCCAGTGCCATCTGATACCGCCAATCAATCCCTCTGTAAAAGATCCCGAGCAGCTGAACTTGACTGAAACCGTGATGAGGACAGTCTCTCTGGTAGGATCTGAATCGAACCCAAGCAGCCTTGAGTGCTTCTGTTGGTCCCTGCGAAAATTGAAAGATCTTGTTCCTGAGTTCCTCTGATCTCGCATCGTCATAAAAGTTGTTCAGGAATGCGTTCTTGGTCTCATTCCAAGTAGCGAGAGATCCGGGAGGCAACTGCTTCAGCCAGTAAGCTGCTTCTCCACCAAGAGAGTATGGGAAGAGCTTACAAAAGAGATATTCCTGTGGCACTCCATTGTACTTCATGCTAGTGACCAAATCTTCAAATTTCTCAATGTGATCCAAAGGGTGTTCATGAGAAAGGCCTGTGAAGGGGTGCTGTCCCACAAGAGCGAAATAAGCAGGCTTCAGCTCAAAGTCATTCCTCTGGAAAGTCGGAATACGGATCGCTGCACGATTGGCATAGAACTAATCCGGTCGGTTGTAATCGCCAAGTGTCCGTTCAGCAACAGCTTGGGGTTGTTGTGGAGGAGGTAGTTGTTCACCTTCCTCATCATGCACCAAACCTTGTGGAAGATCCATCTCAACTGTAGTTCTTTTCCTTGTTCGACTCGTGCGTTCAAGCTCTGCTAGCTCTGAGAGGGAGAGATTGATCAGTGGTGTGTCCTTCTTTCTCCTGGTAGCACGCTGATGCATACACCTGAAAATCAAAAGACGAGAAAATAAGTAACCAAAATTCAAAAAAACAGACGTTCAGTGTCGATCGATACCAAATGGAGTATCGATCGATACTGACGACGAACTTAGACAAAATCGACAACTAAAATTCTAAAGGTGAATTTTTAGAGTCCCCGGCAACGGCGCCAAATTTGATATGCTCAAATTAATACCCTAAAAGTACTAAAGCAGTTGCTGCAGTATATCAGGGGTCGAACACAAGAACTCAAGAAAACTCACGCAATAGATGAAAGATGCAGATTGTGCTAAGCAAACAATATTTGATGAGAAAACAAATGATTGAATTAAACTTCGGTTGATTTATATGAGGGGAAACTAGGCTCAGGGAAATTCTCAGGAAATCAATGATAAATAACAATTAATCAGTTAAGGTTCAATTCAATTAAGGACCGTTCTTGAACTCAAACACGAAAGTATAGTTAACCAACTGTCGTTGCGAAAACTAACTAAGTCTAAAGTCTAAAATTCCAAATCTCTTTGCAAATCCTACACAGTAAACCAGCAATCAATTCAAGTTTGATATGTTCACAATTCGATTAAACCAAATCTCTTTGCAGATAATCCAATTGCTCACCCTAGGTTTTATCAAATTACTCAATTGCACTGTCGTGCCTAATCGATTAATCTAGGTTCTATGTTCTAAGTGATCAGGTTAGAAATAGCTTTGAGAACAACCTATGGTGAAGAACTATTCAGATTTTGAACCCTAACAAATCAATTATCATAAATCAGAGAAATCCATATGAGAAAACCCTGAACCTAAAATGAGACTACTCAGACATGATTGATGAAACAAATACCATAATTGAATAAATCATGAAATTGAGTATAACAAAGGAATAAAAACAAGGGTTCGGGATCTTCTCTATGATGAACAGAGTCTTGGATCCGTCTCCCTCACAAAAGCTCTCAAATCTCAATGGTGGCTCAAATAATAGTCAAAAGTAAAGTCTGCAGCCCCCCTTTGACCTAATGACTAAAAACTACTTAAATAGGTCTCAAAACACGAGCTGGGCTTCTTTTGTAAATAAAGGAAATGATTGGGCTTCTTATGGGCTTCCTTGAAAATCTCTTCTGCGCGTGGATTACGTCGGTATCGATCGATACCATGATGGTGTCGATCGATGCTAAAGCTTCAAAACGGGTACTTTCTTCGGTTTGCTCCAAAACGGCTCCAAATGTCTCCAAAATCTCCAATTTCGTCCCAAACGTGCTAAAACCTGAAAAGACTCTAAAATGATAGAAAAAGCACTAGAAAGACTCGATAAAACGACTTATATCATGGCTAAAAACGGGTAAAATCTATGATATATCAAGTGTAGTCTTGCTCGACCTGGTTGGTCGAGCTGGGTGGTGGCGCCAGTGCATTCTGCAGCAAAAACCTCTGTTTTGACCCCAATCAGATTTTCAAATCCTAAGACCCTTCTAAAACCTTGTGTGAGTTCAAGATCATCTCATAACCCAAGGTTTCGTCGTATAGGTACCCATCTTTCCCACTTTTTGTCAAAGCAATCTGAAGGTGGTCTTTCTCATTAAGTTATTCCAGAAGTTCATCAGCAAGTTGATCCATTTCCTCAATATAGAAGATCTGTCCTTCTATTGCTGGCTTTCTCATTATGTCTTTGATGTCGAATGTCATTTTGAAATCACTTCCAAGATTAAGATCGATCTTTCCCTTTTGAACATTAATAACTGCCCCAGCTGTAGCTAAGAAAGGTCTTCCTAGAATTAGAGGATCTCTCGGTTCTTCATCCATCTCCAGCACTATGAAGTCTATAGGTATCTCAACTGTTCTAACACGTAGAGGTAGATCTTGTAACATGCCATGAGGAGTTCTAACAGATCTGTCTACAATCACCAAAGAGATGTTGCAAGGCTTGTAATCGTTGAATCCTAACCTCTCAGCAACTGAGAGTGGCATGAGACTGATAGATGCTCCAAGATCACAAAGTGTAACATCCGTATCCCGAGTCGTTTTCTTATAAATAAGTTACTACATTTCTTACGGTACAAGTTGTTATTTTGATGTCTAAAATACCTTGTACCATGTTGTATTATTCCGGAAGAAATAGGAACAATGTTAAGAACGACTATTAAATTCCGAAGTTAAGATTGATTTGATTGATCGGAAGAATAATCGTTTGGGACCAATTCGGATTTGATTTGGTTCAAAATAGTGTTTTTACGGGTTGAATAGTAATTTGACGAAAATGAGATGAATATGATGTGAATAATACCGAGCTTGATTAATGGCCCTAGGGACGGTAAATGGGTTGATTCGATCAAAGTATTGATCGTTGAGACGTAATTCCGAATAGCTCGGTTTAGCAGAATTAAACGGTAATTTTTTTAGGATTTTGACGAGCGTGAAAGAAATATCTGGAGACGGGAAAGTGTCTCAAATATTTAGAGAAGTTAGGCGGAATTACTAAACCGAGCGGGAGGAATTAATTTAAAATCGATAGATTACGGTTTAGTGATTTCGGTTCGGTTTGGTTTAATTTGATTAAACCACAAAAATATATTCTCCTTCTTCTCAAAGGTTCTACACACTTCTTCTTCTCCATTTTTCTCATGGGAAGAGGATGATTTCGAGCTAGGGAGAGAGAGAGAGAAGAAGAGAGAAAAGGAGAAAGAAGAAGAAAGAGAAGAGGAGAAAGAAACTTGGAGAAAAACAGAGTTTTGGGAGCTGATTCAGGGGGACGATCGGCCTAGATAAATACCTCGGTTTTGGCTGAACCTTTGTGGGTAAGTTCTTCCATCTCTTAACTAATTATCTACTAAAATTAGTGGGATTATGTTAAGTGGTTTGAGAGATATGGATTTTCTCCCAAAACCGCTCAAAACAGAGTAAATACCGTCGGGGTTGAGTAGGGAGAGTGTTTGGACACTCAAATCGTGTTGGAATGAGTTGAAATTTGGTAGATAGATTCTTGAAAGGCTTATCTTGATATTGACCGAAGGAATTGTTAAACGTTTGACTAGAGTAAGAGTTATGATCGGATTAGTGAGACTCTGTTTTCGGGAAGGAGGAATCCGAGTTTGAGGTTTAAGCTTTTGAGCTTAAGGCTAGTGAGATTAATCTCTTGAGGGAATATTATGTCCTATCTTGGCAGGCTTGTAGTGGATATCTTAGTGTGTGCTTGTACCAAGAGGAATCAAGCTTGAGGTTCTAAAGTTTTCGTGTAGACTCAACCGTCAAAGCAAAGGTGAGTGCGTGACCGTGGTTAGACTATGTGATCATTGCTTTTTCTTGATTGTTGTGTGCTTAGGAACTTGAACAATTGGATGTGATTCATGGCTTGGCCATGTTGTGTGTTGTGTTTGTAATGGAGCTCTATTACGGTATGTGTTTGGTTGTTCGCTAAGTGCATTTCGATTACGTTTAATCTTTGATCATATGTGTGTATAACCGGTGGGACGGGAGGACCGCCTCACTAAGCATTTACAATGCTAACGCACCTCTTTTGGTGCAGGTAATGAGAGGTCATAGGTTGTGGAGCTCGTGGAACCAAGGCCGAGGAAGAGGTTGATGATCTAGACACAATGGGCTTCCTTTTTGCATCTTTGGTGTTGTTATAAACTCGTGTGTTAGGTTGCTAATGTATTGGATTTGTTATGATGCATTTGGTATGTTAAGGTCGTTTTGAATGCTTAAGTAATGTCATGGTTATGGTTGGATGTTATTGTGTGTTGCTTGAGTGAAGTTGTTTTGGGCGCATGACAAGGGAGAGCTCGATCGATCTTGTAGGTCGTTTTCGAAGCAGAAGATTTCTGGCCAGTTTTTAGGGGTTAGGATCGATCGATTTCGGGGAGAGATCGATCGATCCGGCGGGTTATTTTGGTCAGAACGATCGAGTTATTTTTGGTGGAGGTTAAGAGATCAACCGATCAAGGTATGATCGATCGATCCGTTTTTGACATAAGAATTTCCGGACCGTTTTAGGGTGTGAAGATCGATCGGTCCATGCCTGATCGATCGATCCGTTTTTCTTTGATTTTTCCTCCGGGTCCTTTTTGGTGTTGAAGATCGATCGATCAAGCGGAGGATCGATCGATCCTTAAAAAAAAAAAAAAAAAAAAATTTAAAATTGCTCTTTTTCTTTCTGCGCATCGGGGTGGGTCTTTTCACAAAGGGACTTCTTGAAAATCAATGGACCTAGAGAGCATGGTAGAGTAAATGAACCAGGATCACTTAGCTCCTCCTTGATAACCCTCTTCTGGATAATGGCACTGCACTCTTCTGACAAAACCACCACAAAACCACCATACCCTGAATCTCCTTGGCTTTCTCATTCACTGCATCCTTCAAGAATTTCTGATATGCAGGTAACATTGAAAAGGCATCGATGACTGGCATCCTAATCTCTGCTTCCCTAATGTGTTTGTCAAAAATTGCTCTATACTTCTCCATTAAATCCTTTTTGAATCTTCCTAGGAAATGCAGTTTGGATTTGTAAGGAGGGGGAACAAAAGGTGCTTTCTTTTTCTTTGGAACAACAGGTTTTGCAGCAGGTGGAGGGCTGACTACCTGGTTGCTAAAGTCATCCTCCAGATGAGTTTCTTGGTCTTCTTTGCAGCTCAAATCCTCCCCATCTTCAACCTCACTGGCCGTAGTGACTTTAACTCATCCTTCCCTCTCAAGTAACTCATTTCCATTCCTTAAAGTGATGACATTGATGTGAGTATAGTCCTTTGGGTTTTGGACTACCTTTCTTGGGAGTTGTGATGAGCTAGAAGTGGATGCAGTCTTGCCCTCCATGTACTTAATCTTGGAGTTCAAAGACTCGATCTTGCTGTTGAGATCATTGTAGGTGTAATCCATCTGGGTTTTGATTTCACCAAATTTCTTAGCTGCTTCCATTGCACCAGTTGCTTGACCCTGTAGAATCTGTTGCAGCATGATTATCATCTGTTGATCTGGAGCTGTAAAAGGCTGAGCTTGGTGAGTTGAAAACCCGGTGGTGGACCCATGACTCCCTGTTGTGGATGGTTGCTCTGGTAGTGTGGCTTAGGAACAAAACCCTGATTTTGGTTATAAGCGGCAAAAGGTTTGGATAGAGGCGGTTGTTGCTGAGGCGGGTAGACTTGATCCTGTGGGTTAGCAATGTTGGTGCTCTTGTAAGAGAGATTGGGGTTGTTCTTGTAGTTGATGAAACCTTTGTTGTAGCCTCCCTGATTTTAAACATAGCTAACCTCTTCCATACCAGTATCTTCCCCATCTTGAACCTGGAAGACTGTATCCTCACTTGCAAAGTGAACATGCTTCTGCTGGTTTAGTAGTTGATCCAACTTGGCATTTAAAACTTTCAACTCCTTTCGATGCCTCTCCTCTGAATCAACACTGCCCCTCACACTTTTGTCATACTCCGCAGCGTAGTTTTCATCTGATTGAGCAAGGTTCTCCACAAGTTCCCAGCCAGCATCAACATCTTGGTTGAGGAAGTTGCCATTGCTAGTGGTATCGAGAAGCATTCGAACCTTTGGGAGAACTCCTCTATAAAGGGTGCTAAGTAGGGACTTATTGCTGAAACCATGGTGAGAACATTGAGTGGTGTAGCCTTTGAATCGTTCCCAGCATTCACAGAAGCTCTCCCCATCTTGCAGTCATCCCATGAAGTGATAGAGCCATGGGGTAGATTCTTCTCCCAGAGATGGGCTTTGTCACCAAGGGAGAATGGAAAGAGTCTCAACTTGAAACCATCTTCACTGACTCCATTGATCTTGGTGAGGCTGCAGAGCCTATCGAACTCATCTAAGTAGGAGGTACAATCTCATGCCTGTGAGTGTGAGTATTAGGAGCATCTCCTGCTCCAATCAGACGTGGCCTCCTTGGATGAGGCACATGTTCAGGCTGTGGTGGTGGTGGATTATCATCAGCCATTTCTAGTGGATCCTGTTGATCTACTCTGAGATGTTCTCTCTGCTCTCTCAACTGTTGTGGTAGCTTGTTAATATTATCGAGGTAGCGGATGAGGTTCTGGCTTCTTTTTGATCATGTTTGCATGCAGGTGGAAGAGGACTCGATGGGCTGACTCGACTTGGTGTGGTCGAGCTAGGCTAGTCGAGTCAGTGATGATACCTGAAATGCAAAGACAAAGAAAGAAAGACGAAGTGAGTAACAGAAGAGACTGAAAAGAACTTGATCTGAAACGATTTAAAATCCTAAATGTAACAAACAACACCCAAATGGCAACGGCGCCAAATTGATATAGTCAATTTCCTATTAAACTATCATGTCATTGTAGCACAATAAGGTATCAATCCAAATGGGTGCGATATTAACCAGAAAGGATGCAATCAAACAGTTTAAGTCAAGCCAAGCAAGCAATATGTTGTGAAACTATCAAACTATGAAAACAATAATCAAAAGCAATAATAGAGACTAAAAACAGAGACTAGAAGAGACTATGAAACAGAAATCAATCAAGCAAGAGAAACTCCTAAGGATGGGGTTATTGACTTGGTGTATCCTCTTAATCTACCTAGATGGTTTAACAAACTCAAGCAAGCTATTCCCTAGACATTAAACTCATAAGCAGTCAAGTTCATTCCCATGATAAATAACCTCAAGCTAATCTAGTTCCAGACCTATATCCCTTTAGCGAAATCTAGCTTAGCAGGCATTAAGATTCAGTTTAATAAAGCCAATAAACACCCTAGACAACTAATCCTTTAGGCTAAGAATGTAAATATCTGGAATTAGTTCAGTCAAGCATTTCATCAAACACCTTCTGGGTGTGGAAATACTTAAGTTCTGATTCCAATTGATCAGAGAGTAATTACATTAGGAACACTAATCCAGAAGAGAAATCAAACAATTCTACACTTAAACCACCTAGGAGACTAAGATTCCATACCTAATCTATCCCATCCTTAAGAACCCTAATGACTACTGAGAAACCATGAAGAACATCAAAATCATAAACCCAGAAATCAATAAAACTTGCATAATCAGAAAGATAAGGGAGAGAATAGATAGAATTGAAAGATTCAAACACAAACACTTAGTAGATTCAAAGTTATAGGATCCAGGAAGGAAGAACAGATGAAGAAAGCTTAAAAACGAGTTCTCAGTCTTAAACTAATACAGAGTACTTATACTTATAGATAGAAACCCTAAATCACAAAAAAGACAAAATAGGCTAAACCCTAAACAATTGGTCGAGCAGGGCCAAAAATTTAAGACTGCATTTTTATTTTTCAGCTCGATCAACCAGCTCGACCATGGGTGGTCGAACGGGGTCCAAAAACTTCAAGACGCCACCTTTATGCTCAGCTCGATCAGTGGACTCGACCATGGGTGGTCGAGCTAGACTTAAGGACTTCAAGTTTGCATTTTTCTGATGAGCTCGACCTCCTACATCGAGTCCCTTCGTCGAGTCATCCTCCAAGATGTCTGATTTGTGCTCCACTCGACCTCAACATCTCCAACATCTCCAATAATCCTTAAATGCACCTGAAACAACTCCAAAATGCAATATATATGCAATCCTAATGCAAAATACTCTAAGTGACACGCCCCATCGCGAGTACAAAAACAAAAAACGCGCGGAAATCATAAAAACCGGGATTTTTAAAAACTTTTCTTAAAACATAAAAAAAAAATCATTCGAGTCAAACCCTTTTTTTAGGTATCTAAGTCAAATACTAAACATCTAACTTAAAATAAAACGATTAGGTTTCAGAACATGGATCGATCGATCACTCCCAGGATCGATCGATCCCATCCCCCAGAAAAGTTCCAGAAAATATATGATCAAGAACACCCCCTAGAGAACGCTCGAGCCTAGCCCGATCGATCGAGCCCGATGTAGGATCGATCGATCCTACTCCGGATCGGTCGTTCTCGGCCCCTTTAAAAAGACCAGAAGTTTTCTGCCAAAAAAAAACGACTGCCCAGGATCGATCGATCTCCCACCCCAGGATCGATCGATCCTGCTTTCTACTCAATTCTTCCCCGAATTTCTGGCCAAAATCGACCCCTTACGATCGATCGACCCTACCCCGATCGATCGATCTCGCTTTCCCCAAAAATCTCTAACCCAGAACGAGACCCCATGATCGATCGATCCTATCTAGATCGATCGATCCTCCCCCTTGCCCTGCATCCCGAGAACAACACAAAACGAGCCATAACACAAGTTACACTCAACCAAACAACACCATAACTTAACCCATGTATAAGCATCTTATTATACAGAGCCAAAAACATCTACAAGGGTCCAAAACATTAGCATTCACATGTATGAACAATCAAAACACAAGTTACAAGAACCCGTTAAACCGCCTAGATCATCTTCTTCCTTCGGCCTTGGTTCCACGAGCTCCGCTTCCTAAGACTTCTCTTTATCTGCACCAAAAGAGGTGCGTAAGCATTGATAATGCTTAGTGAGGCGGTCCTCCTGTCCCACGATTATACACGCACACAATCAAAGACTTACCGAATTGAAAGCAACGCAAGCAACAATCAAACAAGGAATGATAGAGCTCCATCAAACACACCACACACACAAATTGGACAAGCCATAAATTACACCCATATGGTCAAGTCCTAACACACAAAACAATCACGATAATTCTATGATCATGTGGTACAGCCACGGTCACGCACTCACCTTTGCCTTGACGAATGAAGAATACACTTCCCCCTTTTTGATAGCTTCAAGCCTTAAGCTTGATTCTCTTTGGCTTCTACTCAAGCAACCACCAAGGTATCACCAAATCACCTAACAAGAAGTCACCAAACGCTTCTCAAAGGGTGACAACAAGTAATCAAACTCGGATTACTCAAAACCCCCAAACCGGATTCCATCTTTTCAAAAACAGAGCCTTAGTTAATCAACCATATCTCTTGCCCTAGATCATATCTCGAAAATTACTTCAGTGGAATTCAAGATAAGCCTTTCAACAACCTATCTACCAAATGTCAGCCAAAACTAACAAGATTTGAGTGCCCACTCACTCTCTCAAACTCAGTCCATCGCGGGTTGCTCTGCTTTGAGCGGTTTTGGAAGAAAATTCATAACTCCCGAACCACTCAACATAATCCCATGCAATTTGGTAGATTACTAGGCAAGAGATTGTCGAACTTACCAACAAAAATTCAGCTTAATCCGTGCTCGTTTACCCGGTCGAACGAGTCTCTCAATTCACGCCCCAAACTCTGTTTTTCCCAAGTTCTTCACTCTCTTCTCCTTCTCTTTCTTCTTTCTCCAAGTTTTCTTCTCCTTTCCTCACTCTCTCTTTCTCTCTTCCTTAGCTCCAAAAATATCTCTCAAAGTGATGAGGAAGAAGAAGTATGTAGAAGCTTTGAGAAGGAGGAGGTGTATATATAGATATACATATCATTGGTTTAATTAAATTAAACCAAACCACAATTAATTCACTAAACCGGTTTTAATCAAACCAATTCCCGTAATCCGTCAATTCTTTCCTTCGGTTTAGTGATGCCACTAGACTCCTTGGAATATTTGAGACATTTTCACTCTGCTAAACCCCAGAATTATCGCATAATTCCGCTAAAACCGAACCGCTCGGGATTACTTCTCATCGATCAATCCTTTGATCGATTCAACCCACGCACCGTCCATTTGGCCGTTAATCGAGTTCGATATTATCCATATCACATTTCCGTCAAAATACTATTCATTCCACAAAAATACTATTCCGAACCAATTTACCCCGAATTGGTTCTAAAACGATTAGTCTTCCGATTAATCAAACCAATATCGACCCTGTGGATTATAAATAGAGCTCCCCATTATTCCTATTCTCTCAGGATACAACACGGTACAAGACCTTTACGACATCCAAATACTAGCTTGTACCGCAAGAAATGTAATAACTTTTATTACAAGGAACGACTTGGGATACGGATGTTACAATTCTCCCCCACTTAATAAGATTCGTCCTCGAATCTTAAGACTGCAACCACCTTAGAACCCACTTGGGAGAATCGCACTTCCATCCTCACCTCGGATACTCAAGTTTCCTTGTCAACCCCAACTTATGCTCTCATGACCTTATTCTCAGGAGTTTCCTTCCTCCTGTTTAACTTTCAAACTCCGTTCTCTTCCGGAGTTTCCTGCACTGCACTCTGCCAATATGCTTTGCTCCCCCACACGAGTTCAGCATAATGGCATCATGCAAGGCCCACCATACAAAGCCTCGTATGGTGCCCTCCCGTATACTCACTTGGTAACTGTTATCATACGCGAGCTCCACCAAGCTCAGGTAATCGGCCCAATGGCCACCCCAATCTAACACACACATCCTCCATAAATACTCGAGAGTCTGAAAGGTTCTCTCTGATTACCGTCCGTCTGAGGATGATATGATGTACTCATGTGTACCTTAGTACCCCTCTCCTTCTGGAACTTCGCCAGAGTATCGATGTAAACTTGCTATCACGATCCGATGCAGTGCTCGCAGGTACACCATGTAATCTCACAATCTCACTGATGTACCTTCTAGCCAAAACTCGAGCCCCATCTGTTTTCCTTATGGTTAGGAAGTGAGCAGACCCAGTCAAACGATCGATAATTACTCATATAGCATCTCTGCCCCGAGAATTCGGTAACCCCACTACGAAATCCATCGTAACCATGTCCTGCTTCTACTCAGGAATGGGTAAACTCTGTAATGACCCTCTCGGGACTTGATGCTCGACTTTTACTAAATGAGCAGTTTCACAACGAGCCACCCACTTGGCTACACCTCTCTTCATCCCAACCCAAAGATAATACCGTTCCAAGTCTCGGTACATCCTAGTCGCCCCAGGATGAATAAAGAATCGACTCTGATGTGCCTCTCGAAGAATATCTCTCTTCAACTCGTCATCATTAGGCACACAACCCGACCATTTCCCAAGAATGGTTTCATTATTCAAAACTCAATACTCAGACTTCTTGTCCTTAGAAGCCTTAATCAATTCTCATCTTTTCCTTTGAGCACATCGCGCTCTACTCAAAATATCAGCCGGGGTAGCCGCTTTAAACCCCATCGGTTCTAACTTATCGGAAACCACACATAGCAACAAGTACTAATCATACTCACGAAGCCTAAAGCATATCTCTCTCTAGGTGCTTGTAGCTACCCACTCCCATGCTGCATTAGAGTACAACCCACACCTAGCCTCGAGGCATATGTCTAAAACATATATGGCTCCTTAAACTCTGGTTAAGCCAATATCGGAGCCGGTCAACATCCCCTTAAGTCTCAAGAAGTTCCCGTCACGCTTCTGAGACCACGTGCCCCAAAAATCTGATCCCAAGTTCATCTGCTGCCCTCAACAGCACATACAACCTCAGCAAAACTCAAGGTTCGGATCGTCCACTTAGATCCGTTCCCAAGTGCACTTACTACCCTTAACGGCAACTGTAGCACAACAGCTACTCCTAACGACAGTCGTGGTACCACAATTTATCACCAAACCGGCCACAACACAACAACCAAAACTCATCACCAAATATATCAGTACTCCTTCCATGACTCACTCTAACCATAACCGTACTTATACAATAACCCAGCAGTGACTGCAGTCACACCCATATGACAGCTCAACTACCCGTACGGGACTTCCCTTTTCCAACACAGAGCAGTGCTCTACTCTCGTCAATGCCCCTAAAACCATCAATCACACTCGGTATTGTTCCATACTCGTTTCATAATACCCCTGGTTTATCCTCACAAGATCCTACGTGGTCTCCCAACGGCTAACTAGTCGAAATCTAATATCCCCGTATTCGAACGAGTCGAAATCCAGTATCCCCGGATTCGAACAAGTCGAAATCCAAGATCCTCGGATTCAAACAAGTTAAGTCCGCCAAACGACCTAGTACATTATAATCTAATAACATCGGACTCTAATATACTAAGTCCCCGTGAGATCCAATATCATAGGACCCCACCCCGGGCTACCGATCTAGGATGTCGCATATCCTAATCAGTAAACCATCCTGGGATCATGAGATCTCACCCTGGGCTACCGATCTAGGATACCGTATAATATCCTAATCAGTAAAGCCCCCCTGAGATCCAATATCGTAGGACCTCACCCTGGGCTATCGATCTAGGGTACTGCATACCCTAATCAGTAAAACCCACCCTGAGATCATAAGATCTCATCCTGTTAGGATTATCAGATAAACCTAACCAACATCATTAGAGCCACATGTCATATAACTCTAATGACCCCTCATTGGGGTTAAGTATTACACAACCCCAATGACCCATCAATAGGATCAATTATCATACAATCCTATCGACCCCAACCACGTAGTAAGATCTTACGACATAACACAAAAAAATCCCAACCAAGATGGAACAAACACCGCTCCCAGCTCCCAACACATGAAGCACCATCTCATGTGTCAAACCCGTCGATACATGAAACATTATACCATGTACTCGACTTCCCTGATACATGCAATGCCATGACATGTATCATACACATCACCAGGTACCCGTTTTTAACAATACGCTTATCCCATAAAATTCTGCCAACCACAGAATGAAATTCACCAACTCATCATCATCTCATTATGTCTTACGGTCTAATATCCCCTAAGATCGCATCGATACTCAACCATTTTACACCCTCATTTCCTATGACAATCTCACCAATACTCAACCTAGATCAGACGATCTAGCAATCCAAACCCATCTATCCAAAGTTCCACTGGCCGTTAATCGAGTTCGATATTATCCATATCACATTTCCGTCAAAACACTATTCATTCCAAAAAATACTATTCCGAACCAATTCACACCGAATTAGTTCTGAAACGATTAGTCTTCCGATTAATCAAACCAATATCGACCCTGTGGATTATAAATAGAGCTCTCCATTATTCCTATTCTCTCAGGACACAACACGGTACAAGACTTTTACGACATCCAAATACTAGCTTGTACCGCAAGAAATATAATAACTTTTATTACAAGGAACGACTTGGGATACGGATGTTACACTAAGTATGCAAAACTAGAAACAAATGCCAAGAACATGCTATTAAACAGGACTAAATGGGTGATAAAAGCATGCTAAAACCATGTAAAATATAGACATATCAGAAGATATGTGTGAAGCGTTATATCTCACAGCATAGATCCAAATCTGCTTTCAGCGTGTAGGAAAAAACCAAGTACAAAAGGGTAAAAGATAGCCACTAAGCTTCAGAGAACCAAGATTCCACCAGAAACAGGAGAGAAAAGCAAGGGAAACAAACTAGAAGAAGAGGGAAGAAGAGGAGAAAAGGGGCGAGAGATTAGGGTTTAGAGGAAGGACCACCTTAACCCCAGAGAGACCCATGAGAAGGAAGAGGAAAGAACGAGAAGCTGGATATGGTGGAGGAAACGACCGGCGAGGTCTACCGACAGAGAACTAGGCAGAGCGGCGCCTGGTAGTATGAGGGATCCCCTCCTTTCTATATTAATATGTTGTACATGAAAACAATTAATAACATAATAACATTTGCAAGAGAAGCAAGATATAGAATTTTAATCGATTCTTCTCCTTTTTCTTTTTACAGTAAAATATTATTATTTATGACATATTATGAGCACAAATCATTTTTTTTATCTTATCTAAAGTATGATTTAATTTATATATTATTTTTGATATACAAGGCTTTATTTTCTCATTTATATGGAAAATTATGTCTTCTCAGTTATAGAGAAGACTTTGTCTCATCACTTTTATGAAAGAGTATGCCTCCACAATTATATAGAAAACTATGTCTCCTCACTTTTATGGAAGGATATGGAAACTATGTCTCCTCAATTATGGAAGACTATGTCTTCACTTTTATGGAAGACTATGTCTCCTAAATTAATTCAAATTATGTCATTAGTTATATTTTCATGCATTATAATTTGTTATATATCATGTCAAATTTGGCAAAGCTCGATATCGCTGCCCTTGATGTATCTGGAACTAATTATATGACATGGATATTAGATCCAAAGATGCATCTAAAAGTGAACGGGTTTTTTAATGTCATTGACCTGACAAAAATGGTCCTAGAAGAGAAAAAAGCAAGAGCCATGATATTATTATGCCACCATCACCATGATAATTTGAAAAATGAATATATCGCGAGAGAAAATCCCAGAGATATTTGACAATCACTCAAAGATAGGTTTGATCACCAAAGTTTGTGATCCTACCAAAGGCTAAACATGAGTGGTTGAACCTCCTGTTTATAGATTATAAGAGTGTAAGCGAATATAATTTCGCGTTGTTCGGAATTACTTCCAGGATGATATTGTGTGGAGAAAAAGTTAATGTTGCATCCTCGTCTAGTTATAATAGCTAGCAAGGACAAAGACGAGGTAGAGGCCGCGATCGCGGTGATAGACATGGAGGTAGAGGTGGACAAGGAAAGGGACTCGATTATAATAGTTACAACGCTGGAAAAGCCAATAAAAGTTCCAAGAGGAATGATAATGACACCCTAGTAACTAATCAAAGGGAAAATCTGTATTACATATGCGGTATGAAAAGTCATTGGATATGAACTTGTCGTACGCCAAAACATCTTGCCGATCAATATTAAGAATCCCAAAAGGCCAAAGAAAAAAATGGTGAAACCAATTTTATCTCTAATGTGCCCGGACCTTCTTTTGATAATATTCATCTTGATGTGGCAGATTTTTTCGTTGAACCTAGTAGTGTTAACGAGTAACAAGATAAAGTTAATGTAATATGATGTATGTCTTCCTGAAAAAAAACAAGTGAATAAAAAGTTTAATGTATCACACTACAAGAATACAGGCGATTTCCGACGGTCGTTTCCATCAGAAATCCATCGACATATGGTGTTTTCCGACAGATATACTCCGTCGGTTACAGTTTGTCGAAAAATAGGTTCCGTCAGGGTCGTCGGAAAAGGGTCGGAATATTCCGACGGATAACCGACGACCGTTTGTCCGAAGGACTTCCGACGGATTTCTGAAGGACGGACTTCCGACGGATTTCTGACGGCCGTAGTTTCGACAGATTTCCGACGGCTGCATTTCTGACAGATTTTCGACGGCTGTAGTTCCGACAGATTTCCGACGGCTGTAGGTCCGACGGATTTCCGACAGCTTTAGCTCTGACGGATTTCCAACGGCTGTACGTCCGACGGATTTCCGACAGCCTTAGTTCTGACGGATATTCAATTTTGAATATTTATAAATTTTTTTATTTATAAATAATTAAATGAAATAATTATTTAAAAATTTAATTGTTTTAAATAATAAAATTCATTAAGATTAAAAAACAATATTCGGTAAACAAAATATTTTAATGTTCAACAAAAAAAAAGGTTCAAACGGACGGAGAATTATCGTCGTCGGAAGGCGATCCTCATAGTCACCTCCAACGGAGAGCTGGGGCTTGGTTTGATCGAGCTGGGTCTGGGTCGAGGTGTATGCGGACTTAAGGTCCTCGACCTCCGCGTCACGTTCTTTCACCGTTTGCGTGAGCTTCTCGATCTCCTCTCGGTACTCCGAAGAAAACTAAGGAACGGAAGAAGACGATTCCTGGGTCGGAAGTCCGAGTTTCCTATAAAAATAAAACATCAAATTAGCAATGAAATTTTGAAAAAAAAATAATAGTTGAAATCAATTAGACACTCACACTAAGGATAATGTCGTTGATATCTTCCCGGGATAACTCGTTAGAGGACGATGACCCATCGAGAGTGAGCTGCGAGAGTCCAACTTCTTGTTCCCGATCTAACTTTTTCTTCTTGCACGTCTCAACGACTTCACGCATGCCGGGATCCTGGATTACACGAGTTTTTTTGTTGGTGTGCCTCTGCTCTATCTCTCGAAGGTAATCGGAAGCTACGCCGTCTCTTGCCGCCTGTAAAATGATGTTAAGTTAATAATAATAAACACTAAAATAATAATTAAAAATTGAATTTTGGCTTACCATTTCCATAGCTTCCCGTTCGACGGTCTTTGTGAATGTACATCCCCTTCCCTCCTCGTTCGCTCCTCCGGTTCTTCGTGTTTGTTTCGGATTGCTGCTGCGTCCAATACTCGCAGAAGCCCTTCCAGACGTCGTCGTCGAGATCCTTCGGCGGTGGCTTGCCTTGCTTCCACTTCTGCTTCCACTCGTACATGTGGTTCGAGTACGAAAGTGCGGCATACTTGTTGAATTGGGCAAGTACTTGCGGCATAAGGGAATGATGCCACGTGAACTCTTGCTACAGTGAAAAAAATCATAATGTTAGTAATAGAAATTAAAATTTACAAAATAAACAAAATAAAAAATACAAATAGAAAATTTTATTACCGCGAAATTCCAGTGCCACGAGTCCTTCTCTTCTCTCGAGATGTCTGAGTACTTCTCGTACGGTTTAACCAACTTAAACCTGAAAACAATTATAAAAAGAATTAAGTACGTTTAATTAGATTCAAAATCTAAAAAATATTGAAATAGCAATCAAAAATTTACTTACCAAGTTCCGTCCTCAAACTTTGGGTCGAGATGGATGAAATGGCTCCGGTTGGGCTGCTGGATTAGCTCCTCAATGTCAATCCGGCTGCGCTTGCTGGGACTCTGGGATTTGAGTTCCCGAGCTTGATCCGCCAGATCATGTGGCCCGAGATCCCCGAGAACGGCGACCATGGGAGCCGCCACCCCACTATAGCGCGTCCTCGTTATTCATACGGAAATACGATAAAAACGTTAGTACTTAAGAAAATTAAAGAAATATACACAAATTCGAGGAAAATTTCAAAATTCCCAAAAATGCCAAAAACAAATATTTAAAATTTTAAATAATTTTCTAAAATTCTTTAATTTTACAAAAATTAAAAAAATAGAAAGTTTTTATAAAATTCAAACAAAATCCAAAATAAAAAATATTTTCATAAATTCCTAAAAATATATATGAGAATCCTAAACTTTAATAATATTTTAATAAAATAAAAATAAGTTTTTATGTAATTATAAAATACAATTTTATAAAAGCGTTTGTATTATAAATTTGGTAATATTTATAAAAAACCGTTTTAACAAACCTATAAATTAGTAAATATAAAATTATAAATTTCAAAAACGTTTTTAATTAGTAATAAATTCTGAAAAAATCAATTATAATTTTAAAAATTCCCCAAAAATATACAAAAAAGTTTTTTAGTTCTCCAAAAATTATTAAAACGTCTTTTATATAATTATACAAAATAGTTTTACATAAACGGTTTTTTATATAGTTTTAATAATATTTTTTTAAAAAGGTTTTAACAAACATATAAATCATATACCTAAATCACAAAATTTTTAAATTGAAATCCTAAATTAATAATACTAATCTTTTAACATAAATCACAAAATCACAAAATCCAAAATACAAAATCTAAATCACAAATTCTAAATCCTAAATCAAAATAATAAAACCTAAATCCTAATTCCAAATTCCGAATTCAAAATCCTAAACCTAAATCCTAAACCTAATTCCTAAACCTAAATCCTAATTCCAAAATCTTAATTCCAAAATCAAAATCCAAAATCACAAAACCAAAAAATCAAAAATAAAAAAACTCTAAAAAGCTTACATATTGCTGCCGGTGGAAGAGGAGAGGAGACGCCGGACGTGGAGCAGTGGAGGAGGAGGAGAGGTTCGCCGGAGGAGGAGGAGAGGAGGAGAAGGAGAGGTTCGCCGGAGGAAAAGGAGAGGAGACGCCGGAGGAGGAGGAGAGGAGATGCCGGAGGAGGAGGAGAGGTTCGCCGAAGAGGAGGAAGAGGAGATTAGAGGTTCGCCGGAGAGGAGGAAGAGGAGAGGAGACGCCGAAGAGAAAAATGAGAAAGAAATCACGGATTTGCGGATATATCCCGATTTCCAACGGACAGATCCGTCGGAAATCTGTCGGAACCTGAAATTCTTTTTTATTTCGGCGGCACAATTTACCGCGTTTGGTAAACCCTAAAAATTTCACTATCCATCAAAAATACTTAGGAAATTCCGACGTGTTTCCGACGGATAGTGAAATATACCGTATATTCTCTGCATGTGTTGCCATTGGCCAGTCAACACATACTATCCGTCGGAAATCCGTGGGAAATTTCCGACGGATAGTGAAATATACCGTATATTCTTTACATATGTTGTCATTGGCCAGTCAACACATACTATCCGTCGGAAATCCGTCAGAAATTTCCCACGGATTTCCGACGAATTTAGGGTATAATTAGGGTTTGAGGTTTAGGGTTTAGGTAATATTATTTAAGAAACCCTAATGTACATGTTTCATTCATAAAATAAGAAATACACCATCGTTAAAGACTTTACATGAATGTATATGTTATACAACATAAATCAACTATACCTTATATTATAACTTATATAAACACTTCCATCAAATTTTCTAAATTTTATATAACACATTAATTTTGAAATATTTCAAGTTCAAACTACTGTATATATACATCATACAAGTGTTTGTAACTATTTTCTTTAAAAAAACCTTATACCCTATACCCTAAACCACATTTATATAAATTTTCCACGGATTTCTGACGGATGTACACTTAGCATTTTAAAAAATATTTAATTATTTTTCCGTCAGAAATCCGTTAGAAATTTTCCACGGATTTCCGACGGATTTATATAAATGTGGTTTAGGATATAGGGATAAGGTTTTTTTTAAAGAAAATAGTTACAAACACTTGTATGATGTATATACAGTAGTTTGAACTTGTAATATTTCAAAATTAATGTGTTTTAAAAAGTTTATACTTAGAATTTTAACAAATGTTTCGAAAAATGTTTAGTAAAAAATCCCGCTTTTTGAGAGTTATTTAATGTTAGTTTTACGATTTTTGTATTATTATTCGATTGCTGAACTCGATTCTCTCAATTTTTCGACTTTTGTATTTTTCATCACTAATACATTGCACATAACAAATATCTAGTACAACTACAAGTACATATTTTATAATTCAATGTTTATAAAACTACTATGAATCCGATGATGAGTAATATGATTCTCCTGAATCGGAAGTTTCTCCGAATTCATCCAATTCTACCTCTGAATCCTCAAATACCCGATCGTCCGTGTGTACGGTGAAATCAACAACAAGGTGTACCTCAAAGGAATGCTCTATTTAACCCAAACCTACAAAGCTTTGTTGGAGGGGTTCATGATCGGACATCCCATTTACCCTACCTCTCGGGTTTATCGATGTGACTGTAATCCACGGGTCTTGCTTGTTTGTCACCCGAGGATAGGGAATATAACATACCTAGACAGTGTAATAAAGTAATATAAACATTTTACCATAGGAATGCAAAAATACTAAATTAAAAATTAACGTAAAAAAAAAAAACTAACCTGGTCTACTTGTGAAGCAAGTACGAATGGATCATTTTTCTGGAGTCTCCTTCTGCTATGTACTGATGTAACACCAAATTGGTCGTGTCGCACACCGCTTCCTACTAATGGGTCGTTCCAGTTGCATAAAAATGCAACACATCTCAAACTGAACATTCCTGGGTATTGAACATCAAAAATCTCACGTATGACATCATATTATATAAGATCACCGGACTGAGTAGATACACCGTAATCTGAAGTTGTCGTACTCCTATCTTCCCGAAGAATCTTAAAAGCATACCTTCGTGTGCTATACATCACATGTGACTGTACGTTGGCTAGTGAAAAACACACAATTTCTTTTAACCACGTGGGAAATCTTTGTCCGTTAGCCTTCTCAGTCGTTACCTGTACGAATAAAATCTAAACTTAGCAAAATAAATCATTCATTATATATGATAGTTAAATACAAGGAAATTAAAACACTTACATAATCTCTTAACCAACCATCCGAACTCCCTCTATTTGAACTCCAATAGCTCATCCTCTGTTTTGTCCGGAAATACAAAACGTTGATATGCCATATAAATCCTGTGATATTGAAGCGATCATCACGTTAACATATATATAATCAAAGACCCAATAAGAAAAATAAATCGTTCAATATAATACCTCTCATATTCTTCAATGTCGTCGCAGTTTGTAAGAATATACATGTGCAAATGATTCCGCTCTTGTGCTGAAAGTCTTCGCTTCTTACCTTTTCTACTAAGTCGTCCAATCTCTAAGAATATATGAGGAACATCAACCAGATAAAGTGGTAATACGCCTCCGTCATCATGTCGAGCTGGTCTACGACTCTTCGTTTTGACTTGTGATGGAAAGTAAAACTCCGCAAAATGTGAGGTTTCTTCATTCATGCTCTGAGCGACAATAGAACCCTCCACTTTGCCCAAATTTTTTACCTTCTTCTTTAGATGAAACATATACCGTTCAAAAGGATACATCCAACGGTACTGAACCGGGCCCCCAAGCTCTACTTCTCGAAGGAGATGAATTGTTAGATGTTCCATAACATCAAAGAAGGAAGGCGGAAATATCTTCTCTAAACTGCAAAAGATGACGGGTATATTATTCGCAAGGTTACGGATACCGTCTGGTGTAAAAGACCGCGAAGATATATCTCGAAAAAGGCACCAATACCTGCATAATATGCATAAGAAATTAACAAATAAATTATTAGTATAGTATTGTGTAAAGTATTTACAAATTAATTTAATGATTGTATACCTGCAATTGTTTCGTGGACATTACGTGGTAGAAGATATGCAAAGGCAAAAGGAAAGAGGCGCTGCATCACCACATGACAATCGTGACTCTTCATCCCAGTAAACTTTCCTTCTCCATGATTAACGCAGTTCCAAAGGTTAGATGCGTATCCGTCCGGGAATCTAACACTTTCGGCAATCCAGTCAAAAAATGCGGCCTTTGAAGGTTCATCCAAACGAAAAACCAGGACCGGAGGCTTCTCGTTCCCTGTCATATGTAGTGCTCTACGAGAACAAATGTCTGGCAAGTCCAATCTAGACTTCAGATTATCTTTCGTCTTCCCTTGGACATTGAGAACGGTGTTCATAATGTTGTCGAAAAAATTCTTCTCAATGTGCAGGACATCCAGATTATGCCTCAAAAGATGGTCCTTCCAATAAGGCAAATCCCAGAAAATACTCCTCTTGTGCCATTTATGTAAGTTGCCACAACCATCAATAGGAAGATGCCCGTTACCACCACAATCAACGGTACTATCTGTAGATGAGAGGTTTTTTATGTGATTGTGAATGAGGTGGATAGGTTTTTATAAGGAAAATGAAGGCGTTTTCCTACGAATTTCCAACGGATTTCCGACGGATGTAACAGCTATTTTCAAACGGTCATGTAACGGCTACAATCCGTCGGAAGTCTGTTGGTAACGTCAAACGGCTATATCATCTATCGGAAATCCAATTTTCCGATGGATTTTTGACGGATTTTCGACGGATATAACTTTTGTCAATTTGCCGTCGGAATTTCCTTCGGAATCTACCCTGTTTTCTTGTAATGTAATATGATTTATGTTGTAACATGATATAATGTTGTTTTAAGGATTTTCTGGAAAAAAATACCTTATAACTCGCCAATTTTTGCAACTTTACCCTTCACCTCCAAAAAATGCAAGTTAATCCGTTGAAAGAACCGCACCCAATTTTTTTTATCAGTAAATAATAATCCCTAATTATTATTTATTAAATCCTAAAATCAATTCTTGGTTACCTTAACCATTTAAACCCTAATCAAATCCCTTCTAATTTAAACCAAGTAATTAGAATATTCCCAATTCTAACCACTTAATTTAAACTAATTCAATGGATATAAACCACCTTTTCCTAACCATGAATAATTCCCCAAAAATTAGACTACCCTTTTTTTTGCATTTAATTATAAAAATTCTGACTACCTTAAGTTTAGCAACAAAATAATCGAACCCATCATAGTTTATATATCAACCGATTTTTGTACCGATTATAGCACAATTCCTTAAACTGATTATTCACTTAATATACAATTAAATTGTGAGATACAATCATTCAAACCATATGATTTTATCACATAAAATTTCAAAAAACATTTTCATGCTTAACACATCAATTAATTAACATAAAAAACCCCCAATACACACCCACAAAAATTGACTAACACATTAAATCATAAACAACTTTTAAATCATGAGATTTCATAATTTTTAACACCAAAATTTAACCCTAGAATTTTATTAAAATTATTCAACATGTTCTTAAGGTTTTTATGCCATTATTCAACCAGAAATATTCATGAAATATCATCATAAAATCACAGATAAAAATTGCCCATGAACATACTAAAAAAAATCAATTAATAAAAATCATAAAAACATCCAAAAACACCTTAAATCAATTCTAGAATGACCATTCATTTCCTTGCCATGATTCTCCAGCTTAGATCTTCTCTTTACCTGCATCAACTAGTGGATGCATAAATATTTAAAATACTTAGTGAGTAAATCCTGCTATTTCACGAGATTAAACATATTAGAAAAGAAAAATCAAAACAAATCTATAAAAGAGATACTAATCACCAAAGAGACACAAGCCAACAAGATCATCACCAAAAATCAAAACAAATCTAAACATGTCAGTATTCTAGCCAGTCATCTCATGGTCACACACTCACTTTAAACTAAAAACGAATTCAAATCATTAGGTCCTCTAATGATTTTTTGTGGCTCAGTTTACTCTCTAAAACAGTCAGAATAGCTATTCTCACGTTTTACTTTATGTGATTAGATTCAAAATCAATTATGGAACATGGATGTTACAATTCTCCCCACTTTAAATAGATTCGTCTTCAAATCTTTAGCTCAGTCACTCTGCTTAAACCATTTAGCTACTGCCTTCACCCGTCTCCATTTATCTGACTATCCACAGTCATATTCACCTCCTCATTTGTTAAAAAAACGTCAAGTCAAATCTCTTTGACCATACTCAACCCATACCCAGACCATACTCAGCTCCAGACTCACGCCTATATACTCAATGCTCCCAACTCATACTCAGACTCTTGAGGTCTTTCATGATCAACTATCCTTAGGACCTCACAAACCCACTGTCCTTAGAGCCATATAGAACCAAATGTCCTTAGAGTACTTCGAAATCCACTGTCCATCTGACTTATTAGAAACCCACTATCCCTAGAGCATCACAGAACCCATTATCCCTAGAGCATGCATAGAATCCACTGTCCTCTTTCTGAGTATAGAAAACTGATTGCCTCTTGAGTCCTAGAGAACCCACTGTCCTCATAGAGCATTGGAAAACACATTGTCCTCCCGGTCCTCAGAGAATGTACTCATCCTCAAGGGTCATCAGAGAATCCACTGATCCTCCCATGGCACCAGAGAACCACTCTTGTTCTCTCGGGACACTAGAGGAACCACTTATCTCAAGGAAACACAATTGTCCCAATAGTCCTCACACATAAAACACCCACAGACTACTCCGCTTCTTCGGATTCTTATCCTCATAATCCCATCCAAGTCTTAAAACTCTCAATAAGACTCCTCCTAAACAATTTTAGAACACCACTTGTTCAATTTATGTATAGCATCCATGAAAACTCAAGTCAAAATTAATAAAAATATTCCACTTAATTTTTACTCACCAAAATAATGCATAATCGTTTACAAAATCCAAAAATAAATTATATAACACCATAACACAAACCTCAAAAATGAGAACTAAACAAAATTTACTTTCAAATCAAGCCTCAACCTCGACCTACTTGTCATACCAGTTCTTGAATTTTGCTTTCATCCTTGCTTATGGTTCCCAAGTTTCCTCATCTGCACCATCACAGTCCCACAAGACCCTTATCATAGAAGTTTTCTTCCTCCTATCCACCTTCATTCTCCTCTACAGAATTTTAACCGGTTTTGCCTGAACCCTAATGTTTGGCTGAAGATCAGATGGAATCTTAGCCACCACTGTATCATCCTTATGCAAGCATTTCTTCAGCATCGACACACAAAAAACCTTGTGAAATGCCTGCATAATCTCTGGCAACTCCATCCTATAGACAACCGGGCCAACCCGCTCAGCCACCTTAAACGGTCTCATGTATCTTGGACTCAGCTTACTCTCGGAAATAGATCTGTTAGGACCTGTCAATGTTACCATCTTGAGATAAACTCTATCTCCGACCTCAAACTCCAGCTCTTTTCTCTGCTTATCGGCATAACTCTTCTTCCGATCTTGCGCTTCCTTCATGTTCAGCTTCAAAACTCGGATCTTTTCCGTAGTTTCCTAAACAAAGTCCTTACCAAATATGCTCCTCTCCCCCACTTGGATCTAACATAATGGTTTACGACATGGCCGACCATACATAGCCTCATATGGTGCCATTCCAATACTTGCATGGAAGCTGTTATTATATGTGAATTCCGCGAGGTTCAAGTATTACATTCATTGGCCATCACAGTCTAACACACACATCCTCAGCAAGTTCTCGAGAGTCTGGATAGTTTTCTCAGATTGCCCATCCGTCTGAGGCTGATAGGCCGTGCTCAGATGTAACTTAGTGCCCATTTCTGCCTGAAATGTCTTCCAGAACACGAAAGTAAACTTGAATCTCGATTCGACACAAACTCACTGGTAGATGGTAGGGGAAAAGGTGTGTTGATGTTTTTATTTAATTCCATCTTCCTCTTAGGTTTCACCCGAGCTCTACCTATAGGGTAGTCTCGAGAGTTTAATCCATAAGACCGCAAGTGCACAGCCGATACAATTGTAGTAATACGAGATCGATCCACATAGAGAATAGAATAACACACAGAGAATAAAAATGGAGATCTAATTTAGGCTAGATAATATAAGAGGGGGGTTATGTCCTAAACTAATATGTATAAAATAAATAAAACATAAAATAAAACAATTAAATAAACTAAACTACTAAAGCATAATTAAATTACATAATTTAAATGACATAAATTAAATAGCATAAATAAATAATATAAATTAAATTACTTAAAATAAATATCATAAATAAATTGCGTAAATTAAATTGCATAAATTAAATAACAGAAATTAAATAACAAAATTTAAATAACATAAAGTAAATAACATAAATAAAATAACATAAATAAATATTTACAGAAAACTGAGTGATAATCGATTTACAGGGAATCTAAATTATAGGATTTATGTTTTACCTTTTTAGTTTATGTTTGTCAATCTAGGAATATAGAAGTTAGGCTAGTCCACTCTCGTGGTATGCTAGTCACTATGTCAGACCTACTCTCGTGACAACCTTCACGCATTACACGCAATCTCATTATCGATTACTCTTATATGTGAGAGACACATCGTTGGGGGCTGTCACACCATCCAACGATTAACTACGTTAAAGCGTGTATAAGACGAAGAGTGAATGATAGATATATTTCTAGAATACAATCTCACTCTCGTGACGATATATTCCTAAGATCTTAACCTAGCTTGGCCACAAGTAGATCAGCTTTGAGCTACTCCATCAAACAACAAACTCGACCATAACTAATACTCTCTAATATGCAGATTTGAAGTTTTAACCCACTTTGGTGGTGCTAAGAGCTTTTATTCGTATAACCACACCTACTGGATTCGTTTATAACCTTAAGCATCTTCTATTGGGATATGATTTAGCATTAAGATTGCATAATAGAGTAGCTAGATTGATTAAGAACAAACAAACATAGTTAAAATCTTTTGAAGTAGATCCCATCATCAAACACCGTCCTCGTGGTTTAAAGGATCTACTTTCTTATCTCTCTGCGAGGTTACAGAAGAGATAGGACATAGAAACAAAAAACAATAAAATAAACTAAACTAAGATCATAAAAATGAATCAAAGCATAAACTGAAACATAAATAAGAGAAAAAAATAAACCTAGAAGAAGAACTCTTTATTTGATATAAGAAAAGTGGCACAAAAAGTTGGAACTTGTTTCTAATGGGATTACATGTGTTTATATAGAGTTAGAGATCTTGGAGGAGACAAGGTCGTGCCTCAGAAGCTTCTAAAAGATCCAAATTTGCAAATCCCAAGCTTCCATAACTTGAATCGTGCACTAACTGAAGTTTCCTTTTTCTGCTCAGAACATCAACATCGACCCATCACGGTCGATGCCTGATAGAAGGTTTTTATTACCTATTCACAAGTTTCACCCGAGAAGTTAATCTCGAGAGTTTAACTCACAAAACCGTAAGTGCACAGTTAAATGCAATTGTAGTAATACGGGGTCGATCCACAGGAAAATAGAATAACTAAATAGAGAATACAAATGCAGATCTAATCTAGGTGGAAATAAAATAAAGTGGGGGCTGAGTTCTAATCTAAAATGATTGCGAAAATAATAAAGCAGGAAATAAAGTAAATAAACTCTAAATTTGAAAGCAATTAAATCTAAATTAAGCATAAACACAATTAAATTGCATAAAGAAAAGAACAATAATTAACTAACTATATACAACTATGGGTGATAGTCTAAATCAAGAAACCTAAGTCTAGAATTCATATTTTCTCTAAATGATTTGTATTTGTCATTCTAGGGATCTTCCTTAATTTGCTAGTCCACTCTCGTGGTATGATAGACTTTATCCCCAGATCCACTCTCGTGGTAAACTGGATATGCATTTCAGATAATCCCATCATCGAATACTAAGTATCATTAGACTCTCGCCTCAAGAACCCAAAGTGAGAGATAGATTTGTTTATAAAGTATAACACACTCTCGTGGCGAAATACTCCTAAAATCAATCTAACTTGGCCAAAGCCATATCAATAATTAATTTTATCAAACAAAAAATTTGACACTAGTTATGATTCTCTAGTATGCAGATCTGAAGGTTTAATCTACTTTCGTGGCATCAAACACTTTTAAATAGACAACTACACCTACTGGATTCAGTTGTACTCTTGAGTATCTCCCATGACAGAATACTCAGCATTATTGTGCATACTAAAGTAGCTAGATCGGTTAAATACAGTAATGAACTCTAAAACATAGATCCCATCATTGACCACCACCCTCTATGGTCTAAAGGATCTAGACTCTTGTCTCTATTGGGTTACAGAGAACAGGGTCGACCATACAGGTCGATATTAGGGTCGATTCTGCCTTCTTTGGATTCTTTGAAGTCCTTCTTCGAATGTGCACGATCTGGGCGATGTCACCAGTCTTCCTATAGGCTTCAATAAGCTCTAAAAACATCTCTACTACTCATATTTAGCTCCAAGTACCTAAAAACATATAACCACATGCAAAAACACTAATTCTACACTAAATGTTAGTTATAAAAGATAAAACTAACTTATTCTAATGCATAAAAACAAGTAAAATATGATGCTATCAACTCCCCCATACTTATCCTTTGCTTGTCCTCAAGCAAACAAAAGTCAAGCATGTTGAAGTTATTTTATTGAAAATAAATAAAGATAAAGAGAGTGAATTGTACCTTGTGACATTGTTGTGTTAAATGCTTTTCGTCTTTGTGGAAATAAAATTGTCTCTAACGTACTCCATGTACTTCACCGTAAGCATAGCAATGCACATTAATTTAAACCACTCCTCCTTCAAACTTTGAATATCATCATCAACCTCTCTTTTCATTCTAAGTGTGAGCTCTCAACTTGGGAGTATTGATCATGAAACACGAACACTTACTCTTTCGGATTTCTGTAAGCTCAAGACCATCTTGGTACAAGGTCGAATTGATTTCTCCCTATTTTTTTAGGGTATCATTTTATTTTTTCTATCAATCGCCTTTTCTTTTCTATTTTTGGACAGGTTTCCATGAGACGCGAACAATAAAAGTGGTAGCTTCCAATGCTTGGTTCACTTCTTTGCAACCTATATCCTTTTCTTTTTACTGAAGGGAAGGAAAGAGGGGAGATGTACTCACATAGATGTGTCTTGCATGGTCTCATAGAGGTATCATGTCTCATGCATCTCAAGCCCCAAATCGAGAGTTTTAAGGTTTATTACGGTGAGAAGTCAATTCTGATTTGCCAAAGTCTTCGAAGGAATGATACTTTTGGGGTTTGTTGATCCACTCATGGGGTTTCCATGTTTCCTAGTAAAGATCAAACACTATCCACACAACATCCAAACATAAACATAAATAACACAATTAACAAGTTCAAATGCTATCTCATTAAAAACCTTTTCACATGTTATTGAACCTATGAACGAGAAAAAGAGTGTAACAACCTCTCAAAATGCAAAAAACTTATGGTAAAATTTACATCAAAAGATGTCAAGGAAAAGAATTACCTCCATTGATTGCAAGACTCCCCCTCCCACCCTTATTTCACAACGTCCTCGTTGTGATGCAAGACCGTAAAGGGGGAAAAAGTAACAGAAAAAACTTACTGTGATTTTCTTATCGGGTTGTGGATTTGCAGCTCCCACGTGTGCAAGTCCTGATTTTGTTTGTTTTTTCTTTTTTTTTCTTTCTTTTTAATGGTGAAGAACACGTAAAAAAGCAAGAAACAAAAACAAAAAAAAATAGAAAAACCAAAAACTAGAAAATAATAAAATAAAAATCCTAAAAGAAAATTGTATGTACAAAGGTAAAGTGCTCATTTAACGTCATGACCTTGACGACCTCATGGAATGGTCAGATGACTGGGGAGATAATGGCTGAACTATTGCGCGATGATTCCTTTAATCGTTCTCGACGGAGTTGGTATGGTAAATTGATCTCTCTCCAGCAGGAGTGTATGTATCATTAGTGATTCATTCACCAAGAGATTCTCCTCTTGAGTGTGATCATGAAGTGCCTTTTGTTGGCGTTGCTTCGTAGAACACATCTTTATTCACATATGTGAATGAGATTCTCTGTTTTGGCCAATCGATGACCACGCCAACTTTTGCTAGGAACGGTCTACCAAAGATGAGTTGAGTGTGATCATCTCCTCTTATGTCCACTACATGAAAGTTAGTAGGAATACAACAGTTCGCAATCCAGATGATCACATTCTCAGCCACTCCGTATGAGTGCATCGCATCAGCATTAGCGAGCCCGATCCGGACATTTAACCTTGTAAGCTCGTGGATTCCCAACATCTTACCTCGTTCCATGGACATGAAATTTATGCTGGCTCCTGAATCATATAAAGCGTCATTGAAAGTACGACCAAATATTGAGCATGTTACCTTTTATTGCCCAGAGTCACCTCTTTTGAAAACCGTTGTAATAGGTCCCTTGAGTCTTATGTCCATGTAGAGCTCTTTGATTTTCTCGATAGTCTCCTTAGTATCAGTGAAGTATAGACCAAGGTTGTATTTGAAAAGAGCTTCTTCGAATGTGTAATCCCTCGATAGTTAATATGCTCAAATTAATACCCTATAATGATACTAAAGCAGTTGCTGCAGTAAAGTTAGGGGTCGAACACAAGAACTCAAGAAAACTCACGCAATAGATGAAAGATGCAGATTGTGCTAAGCAAACAGTAAATGACGAGCAAACAAATGATCAAATTAAACTTAGGTTGATTTGTATAGAAGGAAACTAGGCTCAGGGAAATTCTCAGGAAATCTATGATAGATAATAAATAAGTCAATTAAGGTTCAATTAAGCGCCGTTCTTGAACTCAAACACGAAAGTATAGTTAACCAACTGTCGTTGCGAAAACTAACTAAGTCTAAAGTCTAAAATTCCAAATCTCTTTGCAAATCCTACACAGTAAACCAGCAATCAATTCAAGTTTGATATGTTCACAATTCGATTAAACCAAATCTCTTTGCAGATAATCCAATTGCTCACCCTAGGTTTTGTCAGATTACTCAATTGCACTGTCGTGCCTAATCGATTAATCTAGGTTCTATGTTCTAAGTGATCAGGTTAGATATAGCTTTGAGAACGCCCTATGGTGAAAAACTATTCAGATTTTCAACCCTAACAAATCAATTATCATAAATCAGAGAAATCCATATGAGAAAACCCTAAACTTAAAATGAGACTACTCAGACATGATTGATGAGAAACAAAGCATAACTGAATAAATCATGAAATTAAACAAAAGAATAAAAACAAGGGTTCGGGATCTTCTCTATGATGAACAAAGTCTTGGATCCGTCTCCCTCACAAAAGCTCTCCAATCTCAATGGTGGCTCCAGAATAATCATCTAAAGTAAAAGTCTGCCTCAACCTAATGACTAAAAGTTTGCTTAAATAGGTCTAAAAACACGAGCTGGGCTTCTTTTGTAAATAAAGGGGGTGATTGGGCTTCTTATGGGCTTCCTTGAAAATCTCTTCTGCGCGTTGATTACGTCGGTATCGATCGATACCATGTTGGTGTCGATCGATACTAAAGCTTCAAAACGGGTACTTTCTTCGGTTTGCTCCAAAAATGCTCCAAATGTCTCCAAAATCTCCAATTTCGTCCCAAACGTGCTAAAACCTGAAAAAACTCTAAAATGATAGAAACAGCACTAGAAAGACTCGATAAAACGACTTATATCATGGCTAAAAACGGGTAAAATCCATGATATATCAGTAGTGATTGAACAAGTCGTCTGAACATGGAGAGCTTTTTCGCGTTGATCTTCTTGAAAAACCATGCTACATCAATGCTCCTTGTAGGTGGTAAAGGATGACTAGGATGAGGGTTCATTGAGGATCGAGCCCCTCTAAATAGCTTCTTAGCATCATATATCGTCTCATCCGTTCCCACAAAATACTCTTGTAGAAAATACCTTTTCCAAGCATCTTTAAAAGAGAATGGCTCGGGATGCTCTTGACTAGCTCTTTAAAGCGTTTCTTGTTGAACGGATCGATGAATTTTGTCTTTCGTTGTTTTGTGATCGAGTTAGAGCTCCTTATAATCTCATAGTCAGGTCTGCCGCTTCCTTGTACATGATTGTACCGTCGATATGTTGTCAAAGTAGCATTCTCGATGTTTTCAAAACGAGGGTCGATCATGATTGACCGATATTTACGCCTGATGCTACGACCATCCATCGTTGAAGGTTGATGGGGAGGTCCAGTGCTCGAAGCAGCAGCATTATAGGTCAGGTTAGATCGATGGGGGCGTCCGACAAGTCTAGAATCGACCAGGATAGGTCGATGTGGCCTTCCAAAGCTTTGTTCTTGATGTGCATCGACCATGATGGGCCGATGTGATGGACCGATGGGCTGAGAATCGACCCTGACTAGTCGATGTGCCTGTCCAGGATTTCCCTGTAGAAATTTTGAATCCACAATATCGATTATGATTGGCCGATTTATAGGTCTGATTTCTCTGTTTTCGTTTTTTCGGATGACTCTTCTCCCATCCTAATGATGCTCTTCAGTGTGATGATGTTCACATACTCCTTAGGGTTCATCTCAGGTTTCCCAAGGAGCATTGTAACACCCCCATTTTGTAAATTTTTAAAAATTTTCTTACTATGTGTTACTTCTCGAATATTAATCAGATTTTTATTACACAAGCGGAAGATTTAACAATTTTAACCCAAAACCCATACCAATTCGAATTCAACAAACTTAAACAATTTATTTAACCAAATTAAATAAATTCTAACAACACAAATTGAACTCCAAAAATTCTTCAAATTAATCTCAGATATTCTAACTCAAATTATCGTCTAACTCATGCAATCATGCATACGAAGTCAATAAAAATACTCAAAACTCAAAAACAACAAGACAATAACCATCCGTCCACTCCAACGCCTCCATGTCTCGCGAGCTACTCAATCATCTTTACATGCATCCATGCGGTGGATACATAAGCAACATAATTGCTTAGTAAGGCGGTCGTCCCGTCTCACTAGGCACAATTACAGAAACAATTCAACACAAATAGGCAAGATATGTTAAGTGACATTACTATAATGCAATTGGTTCCCAAATGCATAAGTCAAGAGTCTACACTCAAGACACATGCCACATCAAACGGAACCTCAAACTGTCATGACACACAAACGCATACACATAACTCACAAAACAATCATGCCACAAACACCAAATTACTTCTACAATTGCACCACGGTCACGCACTCACCTTAGAGTTACTGATGACAACTTAA
Organism: Boechera divaricarpa; assembly: GCA_026770425.1. Lineage (NCBI taxonomy): Eukaryota > Viridiplantae > Streptophyta > Magnoliopsida > Brassicales > Brassicaceae > Boechera > Boechera divaricarpa. The sequence goes on from CM049190.1 coordinate 17,199,602, forward strand.
AAGCACAGAAATGATGTTAGTAGAACACGTCAATAGCCTAGACAACAAAACAAATTCGGATATAGAATTCGATCCCAAAATAACCTCACAAACGATCTTATGAAAAGATCCTTACCAAACGGTGCACAAGCCAAGGCCTTATACACGCTGATCAGCCTCACCACAGTGCTTAGAAAAAATGCTAATCATAAGAAAGACACCACAAAAACATGCAACAAAACTCCATCAAAAACGGATCCAAACTAAGCCTCAAAAACGATCCCAAAAGCAACTCTTACCAAACGATGACCAAGACTGAAGCCTCAGCAACAACACGGCCTCACCATAGTAAGATTAACACACACTCAGCCTTAAAAATACACCACAAAACATATCAAGATTCGATCTCAAAAGTACAACGGATCCAAACATCAAACGCTTACCTTTTCGCGCTTTCTGACAAGATCTGGTGATGGATCTCAATTCTGGGAGGATCTACTGAAGACTGTCAAGAACTGATTGCAAAACCATCAGTGAACAGTCTATGATCGTCCCAAACACAAGAGAAACAAAGAGAGAAGGCTTACCAATCACGAATCTCTCTAACGAGTCCAAAACTCGACGATTTCAAGGCTCAAAGGGACGATCTGTTCTCTCTCAAGGCACACGAGTTTCTCTTTGATTTCTAAGTGTTGTTGGCTGCTAGAGAACTCACAAAAGTCCCTTAAAAATTTTGACCTCAAACCCTAATCCAAACGGGTCAATACTTAGAAAAATTGGAAATTTTTGTTTTCTGTGCGGGCCAAAAGTCTCAAATTCGGCCCGTGTCCCATGCTTAGCATTTTTCCCACGATTTTCCATCTTCCTTGGTCGGTCCAAACACTCAAAATCAAATTGGCCCGACTCGAATCGATTTTGTCCCATCGGACCTGATATATCATGGATTTTACCCGTTTTTAGCCATGATATAAGTCGCTTTATCGAGTCTTTCTAGTGCTTTTTCTATCATTTTAGAGTCTTTTCAGGTTTTAGCACGTTTGGGACGAAATTGGAGATTTTGGAGGCATTTGGAGCCTTTTTGGAGCAAACCGAAGAAAGTACCCGTTTTGAAGCCTGAGTATCGATCGACACCATCATGGTATCGATCGATACCGACCTAATCAACGCGCAGAAGAGATTTTCAAGGAAGCCCATAAGAAGCCCAATACTTTCCCTTATTTACAAAGAAGCCCAGCTCGTGTTTTTAGGTTTATTTAAGCAAACTTTTAGTCATTAGGTCGGGGGGGCTGCAGACTTTACTTTTCACTTTTATTTTTTGAGCCACCATTGAGATTTGAGACTTTTGTGAGGGAGACGGATCCAAGACTTTGTTCATCATAGAGAAGATCCCGAACCCTTGTTTTTATTCTTTTGATTTATTTAATTTCATGATCTATTCAGTTATGTTATTTGTTTCATCTATCATGTCTGAGTAGTTTCATTTTAGGTTTAGGGTTTTCTCATATGGATTTCCCTGATTTATGATGATTGATTAGTTAGGGTTCATAATCTGAATAGATTCTTCACCATAGATTGTTCTCAAAGCTATTTCTAGTCTGATCACCTAGAACATAGAACTTAGATTAATCGATTAGGCACGACAGTGCAATTGAGTAATCTGATAAAGCCTAGGGTGAGCAATTTGATTATCTGCAAAGAGATTTGGGTTAATTGAATTGTGAACATATCAAACTTGAATTAATTGCTGGTTTAATCTGTAGGATTTACAAAGAGATTTGGAATTCTAGATTTTAGACTTAGTTAGTTTTCACAACGAGAGTTGGTCAACTATACTATCGTGTTTGAGTTTAAGAACGGCACTTAATTGAATTGAACCTTGGTTGATTGATTATCATTTATCTTTGATTTCCTGAGAGTTACCCTGAGCCTGATCTTTCCCCTGAATTTAATCAACCAATCATATTTCGTTCTTCTGTTTATTAATTAACTACGAATTGCTTAGCTTAATCTTCACTAATTTGCTTATTGTGTGATTTTCCTGAGTCCTTGTGTTCGACCCCTGTTATACTGCAGCAACTGCTTTAGTATCTTTTAGGGTATTAATTTGAGCATATCAGGACCCGAAATTGACCCGTATAGGACGGTGTGTCGGTCCACATAAGAAACTCTCGGCCAAAATCATATTACGTCGGTCCAACTGGTCCAAAAGCCGACCAAATAAGATTTTAGGACAGTCTTTGTCCAAAAATATATCCATGTCCAAAATATTAGGGATGTTGTCTTACGGTCCCCTTCACGGTCCCTCAGATGGTCCGTGTGTCCGAATTTAGACAAATCTTGTCTGAATCTTATCCTGTCCAAACCTTATCTTGTCCGAAATTTTAGGATCAATGTCCGAACGATCCTTGACGGTCCCTTGTCCTCTCGGACCAAAATGACTTACTCGGATAAACTTTGTCCTAACGACCAATCATGTCTGAAAATAGACCAACCTTGTCCAGTTATCCACTTTTGTCCGAAAATTCTCAAAATGACAAGGTCTTATCCGAAATTTCCCAATCTGGACATACCGTCCGTACGGACGCAGTCCATACGTCTGCACGTCCATCCGGACGTCTGCATCGTCTGTTCGGATCGCATCCAGACAGTCCATCAGGACGGTCCTTCCGCGTCCGCAACACTCATCCGGATGTACTATCCAATCGTACCATCCGTTCGCAGCATTTGATCGTATCCGACGACCATATCACGTTCGGACGTCCTGTCCGTCTGTCCTCAAACCACATCCGTAAGTACTGTTCGTACGTCTGCAAGCCACCATCCGTACGTAGTGTCCGTACATCCGCATACCACATCCGTACGTACTGTCCGTATGTCTGCAGACCAAATCTGTACGTATTGTCCGTATATCCGCAGACTACATCCGTATGTTTCCAAACATTGGACTTTTCCAAATTATCCGACTATCCGTCCAGCCCAAACATCGGTATTTCTAGCCTGCCCAAATTCATGTCCATACCGAGAAATGGGTTGCCCGAACCATGGGACTTACTATTTTCCCCCACTACAAAAGGATTCGTCCTCGAATCTATGATCTCGGCTTATAAGCATTTTGCTTCTCATACCATTTCTTGAAGTTAGCCTTCATAATTTCCTCGGGTTCCCACGTGATTTCTTCCCCACCATCACGGTCCCAAACAACATGAATCCATGGTACGGCCTTCTTCTTAGCCATTATAAATTTTGTACCAATGATCCTTATGATATGCTCAAATTAATACCCTAAAATGATACTAAAGCAGTTGCTGCAGTAAAGTTAGGGATCGAACACAAGAACTCAAGAAAACTCACGCGGTAGATAAAAGATGCAGATTGTACTAAGCAAACAATAATTGATGAGAAAACAAATGATTTAATTAAACTTAGGTCGATTAATATGGAAGGAAACTAGGCTCAGGGAAATTCTCAGGAAATCAATGATAAATAACAATTAATCAGGTAAAGTTCAATTCAATTAAGTGTCGTTCTTGAACTCAAACACGAAAATATAGTTAACCAACTGTCGTTGCGAAAACTAACTAAATCTAAAATCTAGAATCCCAAATCTCTTTGCAAATCCTACACATTAAACCAGCAATCAATCCAAGTTTGATATGTTCACAATTCGATTAAACCAAATCTCTTTGCAGATAATCGAATTGCTCACCCTAGGTTTTATCAGATTACTCAATTGCACTGTCGTGCCTAATCGATTAATCTAAGTTCTATGTTCTAGGTGATCAGATTAGAAATAGCTTTGAGAACAACCTATGGTGAAGAACTACTCAGGTTATGAACCCTAACAAATCAATCGTCATAAATCAGAGAAATCCTTATGAGAAAACCCTGAACCTAAAATGAGACTACTCGGACATGATAGATGAAACAAATAACATAACTGAATAAATCATGAAATTAAACAAAAGAATAAAAACAAGGGTTCGAGATCTTCTCTATGATGAACAAAGTCTTGGATCCGTCTCCCTCACAAAAACTCTCCAATCCCAATGGTGGCTCAAGAATAATAGTGAAAAGTAAAGTCTGCCACCCCCCTAACCTAATGACTAAAAGTTTGCTTAAATAGGTCTAAAAACACGAGCTGGGTCTCTTTGTAAATAAGGGAAAGTATTGGGCTACTTATGGTGAGAATTCTCTTCTTTGGATATCTCTCAATCTCCGCGTCAGTGACACCATCCCGGTATCGATCGATACTCAGGCTTCAAAACGGGTACTTCCTTCGGTTTGCTCCAAAAGGCTCCAAATGGTTCCAAAATCTCTAATTTCGTCCCAAACGTGCTAAGACCTGAAAAGACTCCAGAACGATACAAAAAACACTAGAAAGACTCGATAAAACAACTTATATCATGGCTAAAAATGGGTAAAAACCATGATATATCAACTCCCCCAGACTTAGCCTTTTGCTTGCCCTCAAGCAAAACAGAAAACTAAGTTAGAGAAAGAGGTTTGAAAAATCTTAGAGACCTGACTTGTTACCGAAATCGCTGTAATGACCCTTTTTCCCAAGCGCCCACTGCTGCCTGATCAGCTCCAGATCTAACCACCATGTACTTCTCCGTAGGAACCCCAACTTCCCAAGACTTCACGCCAGTTTCATCGCTGCAATCAGTGTTCAAGAACTTTCTAGATTCTTGCCCATACAATATCATAGCCAAAGAACCATTTATTCAACAACATTTATTGCTTTCCGGTATTCTTTATCTCCCCTAGACTTATTTCATAATCAGTTCTCATTAGATTTCAACAGCGCAGGTTTATCTGAACAGCATACACAAATCAAGGTCCGAAACGCGAGTATTGATAGTGTTTGCTACCAAATCCCCGGTTCTTACCCTCTCAATGTATCAAAAGTCTTAGGTGAATAATAGGGTCATAGGAAATTTTCCTACCCCTCACTTCAGGCTTTCGTGTGATCATTCCTTATCCAAGTAGAATAATGGGGTCATAGGAAATTTTCCTACCCCTCTACTCGGCGGAAATCATTTCATCTTTTATATAGATTTTACCTGTTTTAACGCAAATATGTATCCAACAATTTTCACGGGAGAGATATACCACAATTTTCAAACATGATGGGTTCCTTAGCCAGATATGAATGATGAATCAAGCTCTAAGAACACTAACCGCGTAGATGAAGTGCAAAATTTGGCTAAAGCTTGTGAAGAACCTTGCTGGAGACATGGGTGATTTCTAGCTGGCTGGTTATCCCTTGGATTTTTCATTAGTCGAACTGAAACTAATCCTGTAACAGTGGTCACTCAAAAGCAAAACCAGAACAACAAAACCAAGCACAATCCAGAATTCTCTAAGTTGTTTTGACTCAATTAAACAAAATTGTTTTTTTTTTTTTTATTTTTTTTTTTCAAAATGAACACAATGTCAGTAACTACCTCCCCCAAACTTAAACAACACTGTCCCCAGTGTGTATCAAGCCTAGAGGAGGTGAAGGAAAACAAATGGAGAAAATGGCAATGATGAAGAACAAGAGGCGTTACCACAGACGGGTGGTATCGATCGACACCAGGTTGGTATCGATCGATACCAGGTGAAAATCGAGATGAAAAACCTCTTTCTCTGCAGGAATGAGCTGACCGTGGTAGATGATCCAAGTTAGAAACTGAGATACCATTCAAACACGAGTTAGAGACAACAAAAGATCATAAACGTTAAACCACTTGCACATATAAAAGAGAGACTGACATTAGTTCATAACAAAAACCAAAAGAAAAAGAAAAAGAAAAACATGTGAATCGGAGAGAGATGACTAATCCTCTGTAGCTTCGGAATCGGAGTCATCGGCAGCATCAGCACCAGCTGTGCGTGATGGTCCAGCAGCGGTCGGTGTACGGGGCGAGCGAGGAGCCGGTGGAGTCATGCAGCTGCATCGAGAAATGGTGCTCCATATCGCCTGAAGACTGTGAACGACATACTGCTGAAACGGGTCCAGGTCCATGGTCGGCACAGGAGGAAAAGTAGCAGCAGGTGCAGGAGTAGGAGTCTGAGTTAGCGTGTCCTCGTCAGCAACAGTAGTACGGACTCCAGAGGGTACACCACGGCGTCGAGTGACCGGTGCTCGAGTCATGTCCGTCGGAGCAGGGGTGAAAAACAGCCTAGGCGCATCTGAGTCGATGTCTGTCAAATCTGTGTTGGGCAGCTGGACAAGGAAGTCCCCCTGAGAGGTGCTGAATACCCAACGTCGTCCTGGCTTGAGCCAGCGCAGATGCTCTAGGTGCGACTCGTCCATAACAGCCCGAGTAGAGATTATCGAACAGCTCGTGGTGTCAATCCCAAAATGGAGAAAAATGGGAGTAAGAAGGCTACCTACGGACTCAGACTTGGCGCGACCTAAAGTCTTGCCGCTCTTGTTGCGCGAGGTGAAGGGTTTTACCTTCAATGACTCTAAATGATGTGCGAATATCGCACCCAGGTTGACCGCTAGATCCAGCTCAGACCACTATCAGCTATGGACATCATCATCAATAATATCCCCAATAGCCATGGACATCACTATCAGCTCAGACACCCGCATCTTGTTGGGTTCCATCTTGCACAACAATGTGTTGCTCAGAATCCGAGCTAGGCATCGCAAGACTGGATGGCGGATATCCGTCTGCGTCGTCGTCTTGCTGTGGTAGGCTCCATGTCTAAAATGCCTCCAGAAGTTCTGGACGTCGAGGAACTTGGTGGGCAGCTCGCATCGTGAGAAGTCCCTACGGAAACCGTAGATGCTGCAGAGGTCCTGGAAGGGTAGACGGTACCTCACTTCGCGAATCATGAATGCCAGCACGCCCTGCTGCGCAGTAACAGGGGCCTCGCCGGTGTAGTAGACACGTACGGAGGCTAAGAATTGGCGGACGAGGTCTGGGTAGAGCGGGTACCACTTCGTAGGCATCGACCCCAGTCCGATCTTCTGCAGGAACCTTTGTAACTCTCCATCGAAACCCAGGCGACGCATGGTAAGTGTGTCTGCGAACCTAGTCGGTTTGATCTCGACGTCCAGCCATGCGTCGTAGTCATCCCAATTGTCAGAGATGGGACGCTGTGTGCAGGCGATGCTCTCAGTGATCGCTTTGTACTCCCCTTCGAAAGGCGTAGTGATGCGAATCCTGGCCTTCTCGTCCCTTCTAGGCCAAGGTGGCCTAGATATGGTGGTGGAAGGCGTGGAAGAGGAAGAGGGGCGAGATGGTGGAGGTCCGCGAGGCGGCCGAGATGAAGATGGCGCTCCTGGAACAGCTCGAACTCGGTCCTTTGAAACGAAGAATCTCTCAGTGGACCCATCGTATGCCACCTGATACCCCGTGTCATCCAATAGGGCCGTTACTTTCCCCCGAAGCCAATCGTACCCGTCGAAGATCTCGACGTGTTCCAGTAAGTGGAACTGGTGCGGAAAAGAACTGGTTCCGTCTTCATTTCGTGACTTCTTCCTAGGAGGCATCTGCATCATCAACAACACAACAACACATATAAAGTCAAAATCTCTCAGAACAAACCAAAATCGCCAAGATTAAGCACGGGTATCGAGCGATACCCAGGTGGTATCGATCGATGCCATTAACAGTTTTCATGAAGAACAATCCGAATCGATGCATTAGTTGAAACTAATGACAAATATATGCTAGGCAAGGTTCGACTAGGCCTAAAACAACCAGATCATTCAATATTCAATCCTAAAAACAAGTTTAAGAGGCTAAAATCTCAAAACCCAAACCTTGGTTCCATGGATTGAAAAATTGAAAAACTCAAGATCTTACCTTGTTTAATCGATCGAATGGAATAGGTAGTGTTAATGGGGGTGTAAAACCGAGTGGAAACAACAAAAGAATCACTCAAAACCGTGAAGAAACGAAAGAGAGGGCGAATGTGGCGCTTTGTGTCGAGCGATGAGAAGTGAGGGTTTTGCGATTCAACCCTAAGGGTTTTATAGAAGCACTTACCTGGCCGATTGGTATCGACCGATACCCAGCTGGTATCGATCGATACTGATATCCAAATTCTGATTCACGACACAAAAGAAAACAAAAACCGAAATTAGTATGTACAGACTTACCAGTGGGTTGCCTCCCACTAACCGCTTGTTTAATGTCACGAGCCTGACTTTAATGACAGTTAGGTGACGGGTGGATTAGCCAGAGGCACGATTTGTCCTGCTGGAATCTTGGCTTTCGCCCAATAGTGTTTAACCCTTTGCCCATTCACAGTGAATTCGTCTCCTGACGAATTAATCAGCACGATAGCACCATGTGGTCGTACCTCCTTGATAGTGAAAGGACCTGACCAACGAGAACGAAGTTTACCAGGAAACAAGTGCAAACGAGAGTTATATAGAAGAACCTGGTCATTCGGTTCGAAGTGACGGGAAAAGATCTTCTTATCATGATAAGCCTTAACTCGTTCTTTGTATAACTTCGAGTTTTCGTAGGCGTGATACCTTATCTCGTCGAGCTCATTCAACTGAATCAATCTCCGCTCAGCAGCATGTTTGATGTCATAGTTGAGTAGCTTAGTTGCCCAGATTCCTTTGTGTTCGAGCTCAACTGGAAGGTGACATGCTTTCCCGTACAGTAAGTGAAACGGTGTAGTCCCCAGCGGTGTCTTGAAAGCAGTTCTATACGTCCAGAGTGCATCGTTCAGCTTAGTAGACTAGTCCTTCCGCGAAGCACCTACAGTCTTCTCTAGGATCTCTTTGATCTGCCTGTTGGAAACCTCAACCTGTCCACTAGTCTGAGGATGATATGGGGTAGCGACACGATGATAAACCCCGTACTTCTTCAACAATCGCTCGAAGACCTTGTTGATGAAGTGACTGCCGCCATCACTGATGACGATTCGCGGGACTCCAAATCGTGGAAAGATGATGGTCTTAAACAGCTTGAGAACCACCGTATGATCATTGGTCGGACTTGCAATCGCTTCCACCCACTTGGAGACATAGTCAACGGTAACCAAGATGTACCTGTTCTTGTGCGAGGATGGAAAAGGACCCATGAAGTCAATACCCCAGCAATCAAACACTTCGACCTCAAGGATGAAGTTTTGTGGCATCTCATGTCGCTTACTTATCTTCCCTCTCCGCTGACAGGCATCGCACTGAGAAACAAAAGCATTAGCATCTCTGAACATAGTTGGCCACCAAAACCCGGCTTGAAGAACCTTAGAAACTGTTTTGAAAGTAGCGAAGTGTCCAGCATATTCAGAACCATGGCAATGAAAAAGAACGTCTGGTACTTCAGACTCAGCAAGGCACCTCCTGTAGAGACCATCAGAGCAATGCTTGTACAGATAAGGTTCATCCCAGAAGAAACGCATTACTTCTCGTAGAAACTTCTTCCTCGCATAAGGTGTTGCGTGGTTCGGCTCAGTCGCCGTAGCTAAATAGTTGGCGATGTCAGCATAGCAAGGTCTGGAAAAAGTTGCCACAGCAGCTGAATAAACATCATACGAGCTGATGTTATCTGTCAATAAAATGGTATAATCAGTCGAGGGGTGTCGATCGATACCCAGGTGGTATCGATCGATACTGAAACTCAGCTCGTGAGAGAAGTCGGAATTATCCCCCAAATCATTCTGATCTTCTGTAGCAATGAAGTAGATGCGTTCTTCTGGTAGGTAGTCATCAATAGGCGTGTCCCCATCTATTTGCATTCGTGACAAGTGATCAGCAACCCCATTCTCGATCCCTTTCTTGTCCTTAACCTCTATGTCGAAACCCTGAAGCAAGAGCACCCATCGACAGAGACGAGGTTTGAGGTCTTTGTTCTGAAATAGGTACCTGAGAGCAGCATGATCAGTGTGAACGACCACTTTGCTTCCAACCAAATAGGACCAAAATTTTTCAAAAGAGAAGACAACTGCTAGGAGTTCTTTCTCGGTTGTGCTGTAGTTGCGTTGGGCATCATCCAACGTTCGGCTGGCATAATAGATGACATGCAACTTCTTATCTTTCCTCTGACCCAGCACAACACCTACAGCAAAATCACTTGCATCGCACATGACCTCAAAAGGTAAGTTCCAATCCGGAGGCTGAACAATATGTGCGCTTACTAGCGCCGCTTTGATAGCTTCGAAAGCAGCAAGACAAGCAGGAGTGAAGTCAAATTGCACCTCCTTACACAAAAGGGCAGTGAGAGGTCGAGCAATTTTTGAGAAATTCTTCATGAATCGCCTGTAGAAACCAGCATGACCCAGGAAGCTTCGGATCTCGGAAACCGACCGTAGGGGCTGCAAACTCGAGATGACCTGAATCTTGGCCTCGTCAACCTCGATCCCTCTCTCTGAAATATTGTGTCCCAAAACAATCCCAGCTTGCACCATGAAGTGACACTTTTCCCAATTAAAAACTAGATGCTTCTCTTCACATCGCTGAAGCACCTTGCATAAGCTGTCCAGACAATCTTTGAACGTAGACCCATAAACAGAGAAATCATCCATGAACACCTCCATAAACTCCTCGATCATATCAGTGAAGATCGAAATCATGGATCTCTGGAAAATGGCGGGGGCGTTACATAGTCCAAACGGCATTCTGCGGTATGTGAAAGTGCCATAAGGACATGTAAAAGTTATCTTCCCTAGATCCTCTGGGTGAATGGGGATCTGGAAAAAGCCTGAATAACCATCAAGAAAGCAGTAGTATGGGTGACTCGCCAAGCGCTCCAACATCTGGTCAATGAAAGGTAAAGGAAAATGATCCTTTCGAGTAGCAGCATTCAACTTCCTGTAGTCGATGCACATCCTATGACCAGTGATAGTCCGTGTCGGGATCAGCTCGTTCTTCTCATTCTTCACCACTGTGATACCACCTTTCTTACGCACGACATGAACAGGGCTAACCCAAGAACTATCTGAGATTGCATAGATGATCCCGGCTTCGAGCAGCTTTATCACCTCTTTCCTGACAACCTCCTTCAGGTTCGGGTTCAACCGTCTCTGACACTCAACCGATGACTTTGACTCATCCTCCAAGTGAATCCTGTGGATGCATAGGTCGGGAGAGATACCTGAAATATCATCAAGAGAATAGCCGAGAGCTTTGCGATACTTGCGCAGCTTGCTCAGCAGTAAAGTGACCTCCGTATTGTTCAAAGAAGAATTGACGATAACAGGATATGTTGAGTTAGGGCCAATAAAGACGTACCTTAGCTCGGCTGGGAGTGGTTTGAGTTCGATCTTTGGGGCTTTTTCCTCGCTCTAATCCCCGGTTATACTGACTTGTTTAGGAATCTCGCCCAAGTTCTTCACCGCGTACACGTGGTGTCGATCGATACTCCCATTGGTATCGATCGATACTGGATCTGCATTGTCGAGGATTCTGACATAACCAGTGGCATCATCATCTAAAGCCAATTCAAAACCTTCAGTACAAACCAGTGCTCGTTCTAGCGGATCCTCAGGATGTTTCTCCAGGAAATACTCCTCCGCAATGTTACTGAGTGTATCGACGTAGAAGGTTTGTTCGTCGATGGTTGGTCGTTTCATGATTCTCTCCATGCTGAGAGACATTACCAAATCACCTACGTTCAGAGTAATCTGTCCATTCTTGCAGTCTATCAGAGCACCAGCAGTAGCAAGGAATGGTCTGCCTAGGATAAGAGGATCCTTAGGCTCGGTATCGTACTCCAACACGATGAAATCAGTTGGAATCAAGCAATTTCCAATCTTGACAGGCACATCTTCGAGAAGTCCTTCTGGCAAACGTACTGAACGATCAGCAAGGATCAATGAGATCCTTGTAGGCTGGTAATCACTTATCCCCATTCTCTTGGCAACGGAGTGTGGCATGAGATTTACACTCGATCCAATATCACAGAGGGACCGTGTAAAACGCTCTGTGAAAATAGTGTAATCCAACACAAAACTACCTGGATCTGGAAGTTTCTTAGGAATCGTGTTGGTGAGAATACCGCTGCACTCGGCTGAAAGCATCATGACACCTTCACTGAGGTTGACGTTGCTGGATACCATACGCTTCACGTATCTTCTGAATGCGGGAGAAGTCTTGATAGCATCAACAAAAGGGAGTTCAACTACCAACTTGTCCAACATCACCTTGCATCTAGCATCCTCCCATTCCTTTTTGGTCAGCTTGGGAGTAACAGGATAGGGCAACTTCGGCTTGTAGACCCTTTCTTTGACAAGTTCAACGTCCTTCTTGGGCGCTGTCTCGGTATCGATCGATACTGGGGTAGTGTCGATCGATACCCTGGGATTTTCATCATCCCACTCGTCATCTCCAGCAAGATCGACGGGATTTTCAGCTATTGGAGTCTGATTAACTCCTGAATTTACCACTTTTCCACTCCTTAGACTTATGGCGTTGATGTGAGCTCTTGGAGCTTCAGTCTTTCCTGGAAGAAACTCTTCTTGTCTTCTCACAGCAGCTGCGGTCTGAGCAATTTGAGTCTCGAGCTTTTTTTGCGACAGATTCAATGCCTCAATCTTGCCATTCAGGTCCGTATACAGGTTGTCCAGCTTCCCATTAAATTCTCCAGTCATCTTATCTTGTCCCTGCAGAATTTGTTCCAAGAGGATCTCCTTCTTACTCTCTGTAGACCTCGGAGAATGCGGTTGGTAAGCTGAATTACCGTATTGGCGAGTAAAATCACCGCCTTGAAGTGGTTTTTGGGCGAATTGAGTGGCACCAAAACCAGATTGGTTACCTCCAGACTTGTAACCACCTTGCTGATTGTTGTTGAAGCTTCGATTGTTATTGTAACCAAATCGCTGACCCTGAAAACCAGAACCACCAATGTAGTTAACATCCTCTGTCTCATCTTCAATGTTCCCTACTTCCTCAGCAAAATGTACAGCCTTCTTCGTCTTTCCCACTAAGAGGTTGTGCATCGTGTCCAGTTTCGCCTGAACCTCAGCAATCTGTGAACCGTCAGCAACACTAGCGAGCCGTTTTCGCTCAAAATCAGCATTCTTGGTGCTATTGCTAGACGCCAAGTTCTCAATCAGCTTCACAGCATCGGTTGGAATCCTAGTGTTGAAGTTCCCGTTGCTTGCAGAATCCAGTGCCATCTGATACCGCCAATCAATCCCTCTGTAAAAGATCCCGAGCAGCTGAACTTGACTGAAACTGTGATGCGGACAGTCTCTCTGGTAGGATCTGAATCGCACCCAAGCAGCCTTGAGTGCTTCTATTGGACCCTGAGCTCCTCCGATCTCGCATCGTCATAGAAATTGTTAAGGAATGCGTTCTTGGTTTCGTTCCAAGTAGCGAGAGATCCGGGAGGTAGCTGCTTCAGCCAGTAAGCTGCCTCTCCACCAAGAGAGTATGGAAAGAGCTTACAAAAGAGGTATTCGTGTGGTACTCCATTGTACTTCATACTGGTGACCAAGTCCTCGAATTTCTCGATGTGATCCATAGGGTGCTCATGAGAGAGACCGGTGAAGAGGTGCTGTCCAACAAGAGCGAAGTAAGCAGGCTTCAGCTCAAAGTCATTCCTCTGGAAAGTCGGAATACGGATTGCTGCACGATTTGTATAGAATTGATCCGGTCGGTTGTACTCGCCAAGCGTCCGTTCAGCCTCGGCGTGAGGTTGACGTCCACCTTCCTCATCATGCAGCAAACCATGTGGAAGATCCATCTCAACTGTAGTCCTCTTCGTTGTCCGAATTGTGCGTTCAAGCTCTGCTAGCTCTGTGTTGGAGAGATTGATCAGTGGTGTGTCCTTCTTTCTACTGGTAGCACGCTGATGCATACACCTGAAAATGAAAAGACGAGAAAATAAGTAACCGAAATTCAAAAACAGACGTTCAGTGTCGATCGATACCAATGGAGTATCGACCGATACTGACGACGAATTTAGACAAAATCGACAACTAAAATTCTAATGGTGAATTTTTAGAGTCCCCGGTAACGGCGCCAAATTTGATATGCTCAAATTAATACCCTAAAATGATACTAAAGCAGTTGCTGCAGTAAAGTTAGGGATCGAACACGAGAACTCAAGAAAACTCACGCGGTAGATAATAGATGCAGATTGTGCTAAGCAAACAATAATTGATGAGAAAACAAATGATTTAATTAAACTTAGGTCGATTAATATGGAAGGAAACTAGGCTCAGGGAAATTCTCAGGAAATCAATGATAAATAACAATTAATCAGCTAAAGTTCAATTCAATTAAGTGCCGTTCTTGAACTCAAACACGAAAATATAGTTAACCAACTGTTGTTGCGAAAACTAACAAAATCTAAAATCTAGAATCCCAAATCTCTTTGCAAATCCTACACAATAAACCAGCAATCAATCCAAGTTTGATATGTTCACAATTCGATTAAACCAAATCTCTTTGCAGATAATCGAATTACTCACCCTAGGTTTTATCAGATTACTCAATTGCACTGTCGTGCCTAATCGATTAATCTAAGTTCTATGTTCTAGGTGATCAGATTAGAAATAGCTTTGAGAACAACCTATGGTGAAGAACTACTCAGGTTATGAACCCTAACAAATCAATCGTCATAAATCAGAGAAATCCTTATGAGAAAACCCTGAACCTAAAATGAGACTACTCGGACATGATAGATGAAACAAATAACATAACTGAATAAATCATGAAATTAAACAAAAGAATAAAAACAAGGGTTCGGGATCTTCTCTATGATGAACAAAGTCTTGGATCCGTCTCCCTCACAAAACTCTCCAATCCCAATGGTGGCTCAAGAATAATAGTGAAAAGTAAAGTCTGCCACCCCCTAACCTAATGACTAAAAGTTTGCTTAAATAGGTCTAAAAACACGAGCTGGGTCTCTTTGTAAATAAGGGAAAGTATTGGGCTTCTTATGGTGAGAATTCTCTTCCTTGGATATCTCTCTATCTCCGCGTCAGTGACGTCGGTATCGATCGATACCGGGATGGTGTCGATCGATACTCAGGCTTCAAAACGGGTACTTCCTTCGGTTTGCTCCAAAAGGCTCCAAATGGTTCCAAAATCTCTAATTTCGTCCCAAACGTGCTAAGACCTGAAAAGACTCCAGAACGATACAAAAAACACTAGAAAGACTCGATAAAACAACTTATATCATGGCTAAAAATGGGTAAAAACCATGATATATCACCTTACGGGTCTTCCTGCAATACTCATGTTACTCTGTAGGTTTGCCGGTACCATAGGTAACACTACGTCTCGAGGAGTTATGCATTTCCTTAGTATAGAGACATGAAACACCTTATGAAAGGAGAAAATAGACTGCGGTAACTCCAACTTATAGGCCATCGGTCCGATTCTCTCCAGAATCTTATACGGCTCTATGTACCTCGGCGACAACTTAGATTTCATCCTTGCTGGATCTTTTCCCTTATAAGTGATCATCTTGAGATACACTAGGTCTCTGATATATCATGGATTTTACCCGTTTTTAGCCATGATATAAGTCGTTTTATCGAGTCTTTCTAGTGCTTTTTCTATAATTTTAGAGTCTTTTCAGGTTTTAGCACGTTTGGGACGAAATTGGAGATTTTGGAGACATTTGGAGCCTTTTTGGAGCAAACCGAAGAAAGTACCCGTTTTGAAGCTTTAGCATCGATCGACACCATCATGGTATCGATCGATACCGACGTAATCAACGCGCAGAAGAGATTTTCAAGGAAGCCCATAAGAAGCCCAATCATTCCTTGATTTACAAAGAAGCCCAGCTCGTGTTTTTAGACCTATTTAAGCAAACTTTTAGTCATTAGGTTGGGACTTCAGACTTTTACTTTTCACTTTTATTCTGGAGCCACCATTGAGATTTGAGAGTTTTTGTGAGGGAGACGGATCCAAGACTTTGTTCATCATAGAGAAGATCCCGAACCCTTGTTTTTATTCTTTTGTTATATTTAATTTCATGATCTATTCAGTTATGGTATTTGTTTCATCTATCATGTCTGAGTAGTCTCTTTTTAGGTTCAGGGTTTTCTCATATGGATTTCTCTGATTTATGATGATTGATTTGTCAGGGTTCATAATCTGAATAGTTCTTCACCATAGGTTGTTCTCAAAGCTATTTCTAACCTGATCACTTAGAACATAGAACCTAGATTAATCGATTAGGCACGACAGTGCAATTGAGTAATCTGATAAAACCTAGGGTGAGCAATTGGATT
Organism: Boechera divaricarpa; assembly: GCA_026770425.1. Taxonomy (NCBI): domain Eukaryota; kingdom Viridiplantae; phylum Streptophyta; class Magnoliopsida; order Brassicales; family Brassicaceae; genus Boechera; species Boechera divaricarpa. The sequence continues at coordinate 17,215,730 of CM049190.1, forward strand.
ATCTGCAAAGAGATTTGGTTTAATCGAATTGTGAACATATCAAACTTGAATTGATTGCTGGTTTACTGTGTAGGATTTGCAAAGAGATTTGGAATTCTAGATTTTAGACTTAGTTAGTTTTCACAACGACAGTTGGTTAACTATACTTTCGTGTTTGAGTTCAAGAACGGCGCTTAATTGAATTGAACCTTAATTGATTAATTGTTATCTATCATTGATTTCCTGAGAATTTTCCTGAGCCTAGCTCCCATCCATATCAATTCAACCTAAGTTTAATTTGATCATTTGTTTTCTCGTCATTCACTGTTTGCTTAGCACAATCTGCATCTTTCATCTACTGAGTGAGTTTTCTTGAGTTCTTGTGTTCGACCCCTAACTTTACTGCAGCAACTGCTTTAGTATCATCATAGGGTATTAATTTGAGCATATCAGTCTCTAACGGCAAACTCTAACTCTCTGTGATGTTTATCAGCATAACTTTTATGTCGATCCTGAGCTTCTCTCATCTTAACTCTCAAAACTCTGATCTGATCTAACGTCTCCAAGACAAAGTCTCTGCCCAAGATGGTAAGCTTCCCCACCTGGGTCCAATAGACGGGTGTACAATAAGGTCGTCCGTACATAGCCTCACCCGGAGACATACCGATACTCGCATGATAACTGTTGTTGTACGCAAATTCGGCCAGACTCAAATGATCTGTCCACTAATCATCCCAATCTAGAACGCAAGCTCTCAGCAAATCCTCTAATGTCTGGATCGTCCTCTCAGACTGACCATTTGTCTGAGGATGATGAGCCGTGCTCATATGTACTTTCGTACCAAACTTCTTCCGAAGCTCTCTCCAAAACTGACCAGCAAACTTAGAGTCTCTGTCAGACACAATACTAGTTGGTGCTCCCTGCAACCGTACGATCTCCTTAACGTACAACTCAACTAATTTCTCTGAATCATCTATCTTGTTGACCGCAAATAGCATCCTTCTTATCACGGGTTGGCAGTCCCGAAACAAAGTTCATAATGATCATATCCTACTTCCACTCAGGGATAAGTAGGCTCCTCAACAAACCTCCAGGAACCAGATGCTCAATCTTAACTCTCTGAGAAGTCGAACAGCTCGCAACCCACTAAGCAACATCGCGTTTCATACCATTCCAATGGTAGTAGCGCTTAAGATCCCAATACATTTTTGTAGACCCTGGATGTATCGAAAACTTAGACTGGTGTGCTTCCTTAAGGATCTCATCCCGTAAGTCCTTATCATTAGAAATATACACACGACCATTAACCAAGATGGTACCGTTATTAGAAGTCTGATACTTCGTCTTATCATTCTGAGCAACTTTCCTTAAATTATGATCTTTCTCATGGGTAATCCGTACCCGAGTCAACAAATCTGCCTAGTCCACAGCACTAAGACCCAATGGTTCTACCTCATCAGTCAATGCATTCAGCCTCAAAATACTGACCATACCAACAAGACATTCCATGTCTCTCTCCGTGTCAGAAGCCACTCGCTTTCTGCTTAATGCATCTGCCACTAAGTTAGCTTTACCGGGATGGTAAGCTATCTCTAGATAGTAATTTGCTACGAACTCCATCCATCTCCTCTGGCGGAGATTCTACTCTGGCTGAGTGAAGATGTACTTCAAACTCTTATGGTCGGTAAAAACTTGCACTTTTTCTCCATACAAAGAAGATCTCCAAATCTTAAGTGCAAAAACGACCGAAGCCATCTCAAGATCATGGGTAAGATAGTTTCCTTCATGCTTCCTCAATTGTCTAGAAGCATAAGCTATCACTTTACCCTGCTGCATCAAAACGCATCCAAGTCCTACCCTTGAAGCGTCTGTGTACACAATGTACATAGCGCTAAGACCAGAGTACTAGTAAGCATTTCCTTCAGCTTACTGAAGCTCTTCTCACACTCCTCGGTCCAAACAAATGGGACATTCTTCCCAGTCAACTTAATCAACGAGTTGGCCTTACTCACAAAATTCTTCACAAAACGTCAGTAATAACCGGCCAAACCCAAAAAAATTTGGTTTCGGTCGCGTTCCTCAGTCTCGGCCAATCCGCAATGGTCCGAATCTTTTCTGAGTCCACTGACACTCCCTTATCCGAGACTACATGACCCAAGAAACCAATCTCACATTGCCAGAAGCTACACTTCTTCAACTTAGCAAACAACTTATGCTCACAGAGCTTACACATCATGGGCCTCAAATGAACCTCGTGGTCCTCACGAGTTTTAGAATACACCAAAATATTATCTATAAAGATAATCACAAACTCGTTTAGGATATCTCTAACGGGTCCAAAACTCGACGATTTCAAGGCTCAAAGTGATGATCTGCTCTCTCTCAAGGCACACGAGTTTCTCTGTGATTTCTAAGTGTTTTTGGCTGTTGGAGAACTCACAAAAGTCCTTTAAAAGTTTAACCTCAAACGCTAATCCAAACAGTCCATCCGGACGGTCCTTCCACATCCGCAATCCTCATACGGACGTACGATCTAGTTGTACCATCCGTTTGTAGCATCCGATCGTATTTGACGATTGTATCGTGTCCGGACGTCCTGTCTGTCCATCCGTAAATCACATCCGTATGAACTGTTCGTACGTCCGTAGGCCACCATCTGTACATAGTGCCCGTACGTCCACAGACCACATCCGTACGTCCGCAGACCACATCCGTACGTACTGTCCGTACGTCCATAGAACACATCCATACGTACTGTCCGTACGTCCGTAGACCACATCCGTACATACTGTCCGTACGTCCGTAGACCACATCCATATATACTGTCCGTACATCCGCAGACCACATCCGTACGTTTCCAAACATCGGACTTTTCTGAATTTCCCCACTATCCGTCTAGCCCAAATATCGGCATTTATAGCCTACCCAAATTCCTGTCCGTACCGAGGAATGGATTACTCGAAGCACGGGTCTTACAAGCATACCGTGCGGTCTTTGTTAGAGCGAAGCAAGTTGGGCGGTTCGTGTTTATAACACATTGATGCGGGAAGCGAGTCGGTCAAACTTGCTGTTAAGTTCGTTGCATCTTCTATGTACATTCTTGAAGCCATCAGAGATATCCACTAAAGCTTTTGTTTGTCCCTCGAAAATGCTTCGAAGCATTCCTTCATACTTCTCCTCTTTTGGTTGTAGATTTTTTCCTCCTTGTCCTTGGTACGGTTGTGGTGCGTAAGATGGTTTTTTGAATTGAGTAGTTGGTCTGAAACCTCCTTGTTGGAATAAAGGGGTTAGTGCCTTCATGGGTGGGTACGTCTGATCTTTTGGATTCTCCACATTGTTGCTCTGGTATGAGAGATTAAGGTGGTTTCGGTAGTTAGGGTTGAAACCACCTTGTCAAAAGTTACCGACAAAGTTCACCTCACACTCGTTCTCTTCTCTTGCCTCCTCGTCAGCTTGTACCCTTGCAACATCCAACTCATCAACAAAGTGAACATGTTTTCTTGTCACTTGTAATACTTTGTCCAACTTGTCATTTATTGCTCTCATGTCAATCTTTATCTTGTCACCTCCATCGTCAGCCATGCTACGATCTCTACTGTCATAGTCTGCTCCATAGTTAGTGTCACTTTGTGTCATATTCTCCACCAAAGTCATTCCATGCTCAACATCTTACCCTAAGAAATTATTGTTGCATGCGGTATCAAGTATCTCAAGATACTTGGGTAATAGTCCTCTGTAAAAAGTGCTCAGTAACGACTTTTCACTAAATCCATGGTGTGAGCATTGAGATAGATACCCTTTGAAGTGTTCCCATGTTTCTCCAAAACTTTTTGATCCTTTTTGCACATAGCTCGATATCTCATTACGAAGTCGAGCAGTCCGAAAACTTGAGAAGTACTTCGCAAGGAACATCTTGTTGCATTGCCCCCATCTTAGGATCGACCGAGGTGGTAGAGCCTTCTCCCATTGTTGTGATTTTTCTCCCAACGAGAAGGGGAATAGACGTAACTTTAGAGCTCCTCTAAAACTTCGTTAATCCTCACTGTACCACACAGCTTATCGAATTGTTCTAGATGATCAATTGGATTTTCCATAGGCAACCCATAAAATTTGTTGTCTTAATCAAGGATGACTTTATTTCAAAGTTGTTGTTTGCCACTGGTGGGGCGAGAATCCCAGATCTTTGAGCCACAAAATTAAGCTCATCGATGGTACCAATAGTCGGGGCGACTCTTAGTTGGCGTGCAGCCGCTCGACGTGCACCACCTTCAGCTTGAGCAGCATTTTCAGCTCGTGCAATGCCCTCAATGTCTTCAGTAGGTAGATCAATTCATTGCTGCTCCATTTCTTTTTTCCTTTCTTTTCCTTCCTAGCTTGTCTTTCGATTTCTCTGATGTCGCAAATTTGGTCAGTTGGTGGAGTCTTCCCGTAACTTTTCCAATGCATGCACCTGAAATTCGAAATTAAAACAAGTTAGTAAAACATAAACACCTAGTCTCAGATCTACATCTAAACTCAATGGTTATTGCTTATTTCTTCGACAACGGCGCCAAAAACTTGATAGGAATTTTTTATTACCTCTTGACAGATTTCACCCGAGAAGTTAATCTCGAGAGTTTAACCCAAAAAACCGCAAGTGCACAGTTAAATGCAATTGTAGTAATACGGGATCGATCCACAGGGAAATAAAATAACTACATAGAGAATGCAAATGCATATCTAATCTAGGTGGAAATAAAATAAAGTGGGGCTGAGTTCTAATATAAAATGATTGCGAAAATAATAAACCAGGAAATAAAGTAAATAAAATCTAAACTAAGAAAGCAATTAAATCTAAACTAAGCATAAACACAATTAAATTACATAAAGAAAAGAACAATAATCAACTAACTATATACAACTATGGATGATAGTCTAAATCAGGAAACCTAAGTCTAGAATTCATATTTTCTCTAAATGATTTGTATTTGTCATTCTAGGGATCCTCCTTAATTTGCTAGTCCACTCTCGTGGTATGCTAGATTCTATATTCAGATCCACTCTCGTGGTAAACTGGATATGCATTTCACATAATCCCATCATCAAATACTAAGTGTCATTAGACTCTCGCCTCAAGAACACAAAGTGAGAGATAGATTTGTTTCTAAAGTATAACCCACTCTTGTGGCGAAATACTCCTAAAATTAATCTAACTTGGCCAAAGCCAGATCTATTATTAATTCTATCAAACAACAAATTCGACACTAGCTATGACTCTCTAACTATGACTCTAAAACATAGATCCCATCATTGACCACCACCCTATGTGGTCTAAAGGATCTAGACTCTTGTCTCTATTGGGTTACAGAGACAAGGGTCGACTAATAAAATCATAAACAAAACTAAAAAGGAAACTAATCTAAAGCAGTAATCATAAACAAAAGAATAAGAACAAGTATTGACCTAAATAAGAAGAACTTTATTAGATCTGAAAATGTGATGGCTACAAGATCTGTTTTTGTGTGTGTGTTCTTGTATGTTTCTCTCGTGAGATTACAAGTGATTATATAGTATTAGAGTTTTCTGGAACCATCCATTTCGTCCTTATCTTGTTTCTGGAGGCTGAGAACTCGAAATGACAAGGTGCTCAAGTCATATCTTGCCACGTAGGAAATTTTCCAGCTTTCTCGGAGGTCAGCATCGACCTTGATGGGTCGATGCTAGGTTCAATTCTGGCTCCCTGCCTTGACTGGTCGATGCATCCTTCAGGAATTCTCTCTGGAAAATCTTTGGACTCAATATCGACCCCTACAAGTCGATATAAGGGTCGATTTTGCCTTCTTCGGATTCTGTGAAGTCTTTCTCCGAATGTGCGTGATCTAGGCGATGTCACCAGTCGATCTGTAGGCTTCAGTAAGCTCTAAAAACATCTCTACTACTCATATTTAGCTCCAAGTACCTAAAAACTTATAACCACATGCAAAAACACTAATTATACACTAAATGTTAGTTATAAAAGCTAAAACTAACTTATTATAATGCATAAAACATGTAAAATATGATGCTATCAATGCCTTGGTCGATGTTGCTTGGTCTATGTTGCTTGGTCTGGTTCCGTGGAGTTGCATCGACAATGTACGGTTGATATTATGGTCGATGCCTCTTCTGTGAAGCTTTTCGGGAAGCTTCTGTGATGTTCTTGGCCCAAATAAGTAACTCCAAAGTTCCCATAGCTTCTTAAGACTCCAAAACACGCCAAAAACATAGATTTGCTCCAAGTACCTATAAATACATAAACAAAAGCAAATACACTTCTATCCTAAATGTATGTTAGAATGCATAAAACTAACTTGTATGAATGCATGAAAACATGCAAATCTACTTGTTATCAACTCCCCACACTTATCCTTTGTTTGTCCTCAAGCAAACAAAAGCTAAACATGGTGAATAAATCCTAAGAAAAACAATAACGATACGGAGAGTGAACTTGTACCTTTTGTCATTGTTGTGTTAGTGCTTTTCATCTTAGTGGAAGCGAAATGATATATAATGTACTTCATGTACTTCACCATAAGCATATCAACTCACCTTAATCCAAACCTCTCCTCCTTTGAACCTAGACTCATCATTGTTGACCCCTTTTTTCATTCTATGTGTGAGATCTCGACTTGGGACTATTGATTTTTTGTAAGCTCAAGACCATCTTAGCACAATTTCTTTCCCCTTACTTTTCTAGGTTATCATTTTTTTTTTATCGATTGCCTTTTTTCAGCTTTTTCCTTTTCTTAGGACAAGTTTTTATGAGACGCAAATATTAAAAGTGGTAGCTTCCAACACCCGGTTTACTTCTTTGCTACGTATATCATTTCCATTAACCTTTTTCTTATTTCCTTATCCGACTATTCCCTATTTTCATATCTCCGATTTCTGGTGTTTGCATCATTTGCCCATTCCTTGTTTCCGTATCTATTGTTGCATCTCACACCATAGGATTCATATCATCTAAGTAAAAAAAAAAGAGAGAGAAGTACCAGGTCATATCGTTTAGCATCGCATACGAACCTTGTTTTATTCATCTTGCATAAGTTCCGGTTTAATAGTCTCATATTTTAGCATACTCCATTAGTATATCTCGTATCTTTTAGCACTTATATATATATATATATATATATAAGATCATAATTTGTTTCGAATCGCACTATTCCTTTCTTTGTTCGAAATTTGCATCTTTTGGTTTTTACCCGTTGCACTCATGCGTCTCTTTTGGTTGTGCCTTTGTCTTGATTGAAGGTACACATGGCCGAAGAAGAAGCAATCTGTAAGACCTGTTCTTCGGGCAACCATTTTGTCGACTCGGTCAGTTTGTCGGGCAGTTCCCGAATCGTCGGTGTTTTGTGTACTGGATGTAAGTTTGTGATCGGATTTACCGATGCTTAGGCTGGACCGAGTCATTGTGAATCGTCGGTGTTTTGATGTTCTGTATGTTCGGATCAGTTTTTGTATCGTCGGCATTTTTGTGTCCTGAGAGGTTGTCGGATTTTGAAATCGTCGGACTTTTGGACCGAGCCGGACGAGCGGACGGAACCGCTATCATCGGTGTTTGCGCACGAACAGAACATGCGGATGGATCCGCTATCATCGGTGTTTGGACTGTCGGCTGTGGCCGAGGACCGTGTACCGCGGTACGTCCGAATGGAGGTTAAAGACGGATAAACACGTCCGGATGGGACGGACGGACGTCGTCCTGCGGACGTGCGATACGGACAGCACACGGATGGACGGTCATGTCGGGATGGGTCGACCTGATGTCGTCCTGCGGACGTACGGGTATCGTCCTGCGGACGGACGGTACGGACGTACTGACGTCGTCTTGCGGACGTACGGGCATCGTCCTGCAGACGGGCGATACGTACGTACGGACTACGTACTGCAGACGGTATACGGACGCGGACTGCATAGCCTTTCCTGAAATGGATTTCCGATTTTGGCAAGATCAAAACTCAGTAAAATATCATGTTTTGGAGATAATTGGGCCTAATTGATTGGCGATTTTGGGAAGCTTTTGTGGATAGCCTTAGGGCTTGGCCCGTCAGACACTTATAAGTCTCCTTTTCTCACCTCTGGCCACGCAGAGCTTCAGAAAACAGAGAGAGAGTCGAGTTTTGCTGAGAGAAAGGAGAAGAGCTTGGCCGTTTGTGAGGAGCTTTGGCCGTTAGTTCTTTTGCGCTTTTGGCAGGAGAAAGAGCTGCTGCAGAATCGTGTGCTTTGGCTCTTTGGTCCTTGAGAAATCGCAAAAAGGGTTCCTGAGTGTTGTTTCTGGCCAGAGAAGTCTCGTGTTGCTGCTGTGGTGTTGTCTCAGAAATCGTGGGTAAGAAAGTTTGTTTTGTGGCCGTTTTGAGTTTGAGTTTGTTGCGTTTTGTTGGGGCATTTTTCCTGAGCTGTTGGGCATGTGTTGTAGGTTCTATTGTGAGCGGTTTTGGTCCAGAAAGGTTTCGCTTCGCTGCTGTGGGCGTTGCTTGTTCATCGTTGGTAAGGAACCTTCAAAATCAAGCTTTTCGGCTTGATTTTTGGTGTGTGGGTCGTTTTTGATTGATGTGCGCTTTTGGACCAGAACTTTGTCAGTGTGTTACTGAGCCTAAGAGTGATCGTTTGGTGGCTGTGGCATTAGTCTTGAACTCGTTTCGTGTGTTTTCGTTTGGATTAAGTTGTGTTTGTTGTTTCTGGACAGAAACTTCAGCGTGTGTTGGTGGAGCTTCTGAGGTGTTATTAAGATTGCCTCGGCTTAGTTAGGTGATTGTTTGGGTAAGTGACCTTGTAAGGTCATTTTGGGGACATTTGGTGTTTGTTTTTGTGTAATCGATTTGTAATCGATTTTGTTGTGTTGTTTGGTGTTCAGGAGTGTGTTTGGTTGCTGTGAGAAGTTAGAGCTGAGGGTGTAGCTTTAGTTCTTGCATCGTTTTGGTAAGGGTCCTTGTATGGTCCATTTGTTGTGAATCCGCAGGGATTTTTGGGAATCGAGTTTTGACTCGGTTCATTTGTGGTTTAGGGATCGGCGTGTGCTATTGACACCTTACTGAGTGTTTTTGAGTTGAAATCGTTGTCGTTCAGGTGAATGTGTGATCGTGTGTTTATGCGATTTTGTGATGCTTTGGTTTGATTGTCTTGTTTGATTAAGGGTATGCGTTTGAGTGTCATGACAGTTTGGGATCGTTTGTTGTGGCATGTGCTTTGATATTGTTCATGGCATATGCGTTTGTTGATATGTTGCACTACATTAATCGTACTTGATATATCTTGCCGTTTGTATCGTTTTATCGTATACTTGAGCCTAGTGAGACGGGATGACCACCTCACTAAGAAATTCTTTTGCTTATGCATTCAGACTTACGAATGCACGTAACCATGATTGAGGAGCTCACGGGACGCGGACGTGTCATAAGTGGATGGATGGTTTTAGAGTTTACTGAATTTACGATTAAGTTTGTTTTGCGATATCATAAATTCTCTGGTGAATGTGGTTGGATTCTTGGGTGGTGTTGGTACCGCATTGTTGTTTATGAGCTTTGAGAATATTGTCAGACTCGTTGAGAATTCTATTTGAGTTAAGTTTTTAGCCTTAAAATCCGGAAATTTGTGTGGGTTATGTGGCGTAATTTGTTAAGTCTTCCGTTTGCGTAATAAACCTGATTAGTATTAAGAGAAGTAACACATAGTCGGAAATTTTTTAAATTTTTGCGGAATAGGGGTGTTACACAATCCCTCAGGATGCCCTTATGGCGATGCTCCAAATGATGAGAAACGAAATGAGGACAGTGGTCCAAACCGTTGGCGAACTTCGCCAAGACTTTGGTGATCAATTGGGCCGATTGGAACAACTACCTCCACCACCTCGAGGGCTTAATCCGCGAGGTCTAAGAGCACTTCAACTACCACAACTCCACGTGGAACACAACGGAAAAGACTTCTTAGAATTGGATGGGGACTCACACGACCCCCTAGCGCGACAACACCGAAGGATTGATCCTTTGAGACGAAACCAACAGAGAGAGGTAGGACCAAGAGAGACCAATCATGTGATTAAACTAAATCCACCTTCTTTTGCAGGAAAAACCGATCCAGAAGCTTAGTTGAACTGGGAAAGAAGACTTGAGTATATCTTTGAATGCTACGGATATAGAAAGCATAAGAAAGTGGCCTTAGCCGTTGTCCAACTCACGGGCAATGCCTTAGCATGGTGAGACCGCACCATAGCCGAAAGAAGAAGACACCATTTCAGACCCGTGATGACATGGAACGACATGAAATACCTTATGAGGTTAAAGTACATCCCTGAGCATTTCTATAGAGACTTACAAAAACGTTTTCGTAAGTTGACGTAGGGACAAAGGAGCGTGGAAGATTATTTCGAAGAGTTTGAAAAACTCGTGAAATCCTTAGAGCTAGAGGAGTCCGATGAGGCTATGATGGCCCAGGTCATTGATGGTTTACAAGAACGGATCCAAAGAAAGGTCGAGAGGACTAAGTACGGGAGTTTGCATGAACTCTTACACTTGGCAGTCCAAATAGAGCAACAAATCAAACGTAAGACTAGCCTTACCACACGACCTCGAAACACTCCACAAACTTGGAGAAATGACCCGCCTAAGTTTCAAGGCAAGGGCAAAAATGTGGAGATAGATTCGCGGTTCAAGTCTAAGCCATCTGAACCAACCAAGAACTTCTGTGAAGAACAAGGTAAGTCTTCTAACCCAGCTAACCATACTCGTGACATAAATTGTTTCAAGTCTCAGGGACGTGGACACATGGCTAGAGATTATCCGAACTGGAGAGTAATGAACCTTACCAATACGGGAGAATACGAGTCCTAAGACGAGACCGAAGATGAACTAGAGAATGACAACGTCGATGTTCAGTACCTAGACACAGGAGAGTCACTCATGATTCACCGAGTTCTCAATGTTCAAATAGGGCCCGAAGAGATCGAGCAAAGAGAAAATCTCTTCCACACTCGGTGTACTATCAACAACAAGGTTTACAATTTAATTATAGACGGTGAATCTTGTATTAATATAGCTAGCAAGATTCTTGGTGAGAAATTAGGTCTCGTCCGAGCTAAACATCCACGACCATATAAGCTCCGATGGCTCTACGACAAAGACGAGATGAAAATCACCGAGCAAGTAACGGTTCCATTCAGTATTGGTAAATATATTGACCAAGTTACTTGTGATGTAGTGCCTATGCAAGCCGAGCACCTCCTATTAGGGAGATGATATATCATAGTTTTTACCCGTTTTTAGCCATGATATAAGTTGTTTTAACGAGTCTTTCTAGTGTTTTTTGTATCGTTCTGGAGTCTTTTCAGGTTTTAGCACGTTTGGGACGAAATTAGAGAATTTGGAACCATTTGGAGCCTTTTGGAGCAAACCGAAGAAAGTACCCGTTTTGAAGCCTGAGTATCGATCGACACCATCCCGGTATCGATCGATACCGACGTAACTGACGCGGAGATAGAGAGATATCCAAGGAAGAGAATTCTCATCATAAGAAGCCCAATACTTTCCCTTATTTACAAAGAGACCCAGCTCGTGTTTTCAGACCTATTTAAGTAAACTTTTAGTCATTAGGTAAAGGGGGGGCAGACTTTACTTTTGACTTTTATTTCTTGAGCCACCATTGAGATTTGAGAGCTTTTGTGAGGGAGACGGATCCAAGACTTTGTTCATCATAGAGAAGATCCCGAACCCTTGTTTTTATTCTTTTGTTATATTTAATTTCATGATTTATTCAGTTATGTTATTTGTTTCATCTATCATGTCCGAGTAGTCTCATTTTAGGTTTAGGGTTTTCTCATATGGATTTCTCTGATTTATGATGATTAATTTGTTAGGGTTCATAACCCGAATAGTTCTTCACCATAGGTTGTTCTCAAAGCTATTTCTAGTCTGATCACCTAGAACATAGAACTTAGATTAATCGATTTGGCACGACAGTGCAATTGAGTAATCTGATAAAACCTAGGGTGAGCAATTCGATTATCTGCAAAGAGATTTGGTTTAATCGAATTGTGAACATATCAAACTTGAATTAATTGCTGGTTTAATATGAAGGATTCGCAAAGAGATTTGGAATTCTAGATTTTAGACTTAGTTAGTTTTCGCAACGCCAGTTGGTTGACTATATTATCGTGTTTGAGTTCAAGAACGGCACTTAATTGAATTGAACTTTAACTGATTAATTGTTATTTATCATTGATTTCCTGAGAGTTACCCTGAGCCTAATCCTTCCCTGAATTAAATTAAAACAATCATATTTCGATCACCTATTTTACTGTTTACATGCGATTTGCTTAGCTTAATCCTCACTAAGTTATTTATTGTGTGAATTTCTTGAGTTCTTGTGTTCGACCCCTGATATACTGCAGCAACTGCTTTAGTACTTTTAGGGTATTAATTTGAGCATATCAAATTTGGCGCCGTTGCCGGGGACTCTAAAAATTCACCATTAGAATTTTAGTTGTCGATTTTGTCTAAGTCCGTCGTCAGTATCGATCGATACTCCATTGGTATCGATCGACACTGAACGTCTGTTTTTGAATTTTGGTTACTTATTTTCTCGTCCTTTGATTTTCAGGTGTATGCATCAGCGTGCTACCAGGAGAAAGAAGGACACACCAATGATCAATCTCTCCCTCACAGAGCTAGCAGAGCTTGAACGCACAAATCGGACAACGAAGAGGACTACAGTTGAGGTTTGGTGGACGTCAACCTCACGCCGAGGCTGAACGGAGGCTTGGCGAGTACAACCGACCGGATCAATTCTATGCAAATCGTGCAGCAATCCGTATTCCGACTTTCCAGAGGAATGACTTTGAGCTAAAGCCTGCTTACTTCGCTCTTGTTGGACAACACCCCTTCACCGGTCTCTCTCATGAGCACCCTATGGCTCACATCGAGAAATTCGAAGACTTGGTCACCAGTATGAAGTACAATGGAGTACCACAGGAATACCTCTTTCCATACTCTCTTGGTGGAGAGGCAGCTTACTGGCTGAAGCAGCTACCTCCTGGATCTCTCGCTACTTGGAACGAGACCAAGAACGCATTCCTGAACAATTTCTATGACGATGCGAGATCGGAGGAGCTCAGGAACAAGATCTCTCAATTTTCTCAGGGTCTAACAGAAGCACTCAAGGCTGCTTGGGTGCGATTCAGATCCTACCAGAGAGACTGTTCGCATCACGGTTTCAGTCAAGTTCAGCTGCTCGGGATCTTTTACAGAGGGATTGATTGGCGGTATCAGATGGCACTGGATTCTGCAAGCAACGGGAACTTCAACACTAGGATTCCAACCTATGCTGTGAAGCTGATTGAGAACTTGGCGTCTAGCAATAGCACCAAGAATGCTGATTTCAAGCGAAAATGGCTCGCTAGTGTTGCTGACGGTTCGCAGATTGCTGAGGTTCAGGCGAAGCTGGACACGATGCACAACCTCTTAGTGGGAAAGACGAAGAAGGCTGTACATTTTGCTGAGGAAGTAGAGAACATTGAAGATGAGGCAGAGGATGTTAACTACATTGGTGGTTCTGGTTTTCAGGGTCAGCGATTTGGTTACAACAACAACTGAAGCTTCAACAACAATCAGCAAGGTAGTTACAAGTCTGGAGGTAACCAATCTGGTTTTGGTGCCACTCAATTTGCCCAAAAACCACTTCAAAGCGGTGATTTTACTCGCCAATACGGTAATTCAGCTTACCAACCGCATTCTCCGAGGTCTACAGAGAGTAAGACGGAGATCCTCTTGGAACAAATTCTGCAGGGACAAGAAAAGATGACTGGAGAATTTAATGGGAAGCTGGACAACCTGTATACGGACCTGAATGGCAAGATTGAGGCATTGAATCTGTCGCAGAAAAAGCTCGAGACTCAAATTGCTCAGACCGCAGCTACTGTGAGAAGACAAGAAGGTTTTCTTCCAGGAAAGACTGAAGCTCCAAGAGCTCACATCAACGCCATAAGTCTAAGAAGTGGAAAAGTGGTAAATTCAGGAGTTAATCAGACTCAAAGAGCTGAAAATCCCGTCAATCTTGCTGGAGATGACGAGTGGGATGATGAAAATCTCAGGGTATCGATCGATACCGAGACAGTGCCCAAGGAAAACGTTGAACCTGTCAAAGAAAGGGTCTACAAGCCGAAGTTGCCCTATCCTATTACTCCCAAGCTGACCAAAAAGGAATGGGAGGATGCTAGATGCAAGGTGATGTTGGACAAGTTGGTAGTTGAACTCCCTTTTGTTGATGCTATCAAGACTTCTCCCGCATTCAGAAGATACGTGAAGCGGATGGTATCCAGCAACGTCAACCTCAGTGAAGGTGTCATGATGCTTTCAGCCGAGTGCAGCGGTATTCTCACCAACACGATTCCTAAGAAACTTCCAGATCCAGGGAGTTTTGTGTTGGACTGCACTATTTTCACAGAGCGTTTTGCACGATCCCTCTGCGATATTGGATCGAGTGTGAATCTCATGCCATACTCCGTTGCCAAGAGAATGGGGATAAGTGATTACCAACCTACAAGGATCTCATTGATCCTTGCTGATCGTTCAGTACGTTTACCAGAAGGTCTTCTCGAAGATGTACCTGTCAAGATTAGAAATTGCTTGATTCCAACTGATTTCATCGTGTTGGAGTACGATGCCGAACCTAAGGACCCTCTTATCCTAGGAAGACCATTCCTTGCTACTGCCAGTGCTCTGATTGACTGCAAGAATGGACAGATTACTCTGAACGTCGGTGATTTGGTAATGTGCGTCAGCATGGAGAAAATCATGAAACGACCAACCATCGACGAACAAACCTTCTACGTCGATACACTCGGTGACATTGCGGAGGAATATTTCCTGGAGAAACATCCTGGGGATCCGCTAGAACGAGCACTGGTTTGTACTGAAGGTTTAGAATTGGCTTTAGAAGATGATGCAGATCCAGTATCGATTGATACCAATGAGAGTATCGATCGACACCACGTGTACGCGATGAATAACTTGGGCGAGATTCCTAAACAAGTCAGTATAACCGGAGATTGGAGCGAGGAAAAAGCTCCAAAGCTCGAACTCAAACCACTTCCAGCCGAGCTAAGGTACGTCTTTATTGGCCATAACTCAACATATCCTGTTATCGTCAATTCTTCTTTGAACAATGCGGAGGTCACTTTACTGCTGAACAAGCTACGCAAGTATCGCAAGGCTCTCGGCTATTCTCTTGATGATATTTCAGGCATCTCTCCAGACCTATGCATGCACAGGATTTACTTGGAGGATGAGTCAAAGTTATCGGTTGAGTGTCAAAGACGGTTGAACCCGAACCTGAAGGAGGTTATCAGGAAAGAGGTGATAAAGCTGCTCGAAGCCGGGATCATCTATGCGATCTCAGATAGTTCTTGAGTTAGCCCTGTTCATGTCGTTTCTAAGAAGGGTGGTATCACAGTGGTAAAGAATGAGAAGAACGAGCTGATTCTGACACGGACTATCACTGGTCATAGGATGTGTATCGACTTCAGGAAGTTGAATGCTGCTACTCGAAAGGATCATTTTTCTTTACCTTTCATTGACCAGATGTTGGAGCGCTTGGCGAGTCACCCATACTACTTCTTTTTTGATGGCTATTCAGGCTTTTTCCAGATCCCCATTCACCCAGAGGATCAAGGGAAGACAACTTTTACATGTCCTTATGGCACTTTCGCATACCGCAGAATGCCGTTCGGACTATGTAACGCCCCTGCCACTTTCCAGAGATGCATGATTTCGATCTTCACTGATATGATTGAGGAGTTTATGGAGGTATTCATGGATGATTTCTCTGTTTATGGGTCTTCGTTCAAAGATTGTCTGGACAGCTTATGCAAGGTGCTTCAGCGATATGAAGAGAAGCATCTAGTTCTTAATTGGGAAAAGTGTCACTTCATGGTGCAAGCTGGGATTGTTTTGGGACACAAGGTTTCAGAGAAAGGGATCGAGGTTGACGAGGCCAAGGTTCAGGTCATCTCGAGTTTGCAGCCCCCACGGTCAGTTTCTGAGATCCGAAGCTTCCTGGGTCATGCTGGTTTCTACAGGCGATTCATGACGGATTTCTCCAAAATTGCTCGACCTCTCACTGCCCTTTTGTGTAAGGAGGTGAAATTTGACTTCACTCCTGCTTGTCTTGCTGCTTTCGAAGCTATCAAAGCGGCGCTAGTAAGCGCACCTGTTGTTCAGCCTTCGGATTGGAACTTACCTTTTGAGGTCATGTGCGATGCAAGTGATTTTGCTGTAGGTGCTGTGCTGGGTCAGAGGAAAGATAAGAAGTTGCATGTCATCTATTATGCCAGCCGAACGTTGGATGATGCCCAACGCAACTACAGCACAACCGAGAAAGAGCTCCTAGTAGTTGTTTTCTCTTTTGAGAAATTTCGGTCCTATTTGGTTGGAAGCAAAGTGATCGTTCACACTGATCATGCTGCTCTCAGGCACCTGTTTCAGAACAAAGACCTCAAGCCTCGTCTCTGTCGATGGGTGCTCTTGCTTCAGGGTTTCGACATAGAGGTTAAGGACAAGAAAGGGATCGAGAATGGGGTTGCAGATCACTTGTCACGAATGCAAATAGATGGGGACGTGCCTATTGATGACTACCTACCAGAAGAACGCATCTACTTCATTGCTACAGAAGATCAGAATGATTTGGGGGATAATTCCGACTTTTCTCACGATCTGAGTTTCAGTATCGATCGATACCACCTGGGTATCGATCGACACCCCTCGACTGATTACACCATTTTATCGATAGATAACATCAGCTCGTATGATGTTTATTCAGCTGTTGTGGCAACTTTTTCCAGACCCTGGTATGCTGACATCGCCAACTATTTAGCTACGGAGACTGAGCCGAACCACGCAACACCTTATGCGAGGAAGAAGTTTCTGCGAGAAGTAAGGCGTTTCTTCTGGGATGAACCTTATCTGTACAAGCATTGCTCTGATGGTCTCTACAGGAGGTGCCTTGCTGAGTCGGAAGTACCAGACGTTCTTTTTGATTGCCACGGTTCTGAATATGCTGGACACTTCGCTACTTTCAAAACAGTTTCTAAGGTTCTTCAAGCCGGGTTTTGGTGGCCAACTATGTTCAGAGATGTTAATGCTTTTTTTTCTCAGTGCGATACCTGTCAGCGGAGAGGAAAGATAAGTAAGCGACATGAGATGCCACAAAACTTCATCATTGAGGTCGAAGTGTTTGATTGCTGGGGTATTGACTTCATGGGCCTTTTTCCATCCTCGCACAAGAACAGGTACATCTTGGTTGCCGTTGACTATGTCTCCAAGTGGGTGGAAGCGATTGCAAGTCCGACCAATGATCATACGGTGGTTCTTAAGCTGTTTAAGACCATCATCTTTCCACGATTTGGAGTCCCGCGAATCGTCATCAGTGATGGCGGCAGTCACTTCATCAACAAGGTCTTTGAGCGATTGTTGAAGAAGTACGGGGTTAATCATCGTGTCGCTACTCCATATCATCCTCAGACTAGTGGACAGGTTGAGGTTTCCAACAGACAGATCAAAGAGATCCTAGAAAAGACTGTAGGTGCTTCGCGGAAAGACTGGTCTACTAAGTTGAACGATGCACTCTGGGCGTATAGAACTGCTTTCAAGACACCGCTGGGGACTACACCGTTTCACTTACTGTACGGGAAAGCATGTCACCTTCCAGTTGAGCTCGAACACAAAGGAATCTGGGCAACTAAGCTACTCAACTATGACATCAAACATGCTGCTGAGCGGAGATTGATTCAGTTGAATGAGCTCGACGAGATCAGGTATCACGCCTACGAAAACTCGAAGTTATACAAGGAACGAGTTAAGGCTTATCATGATAAGAAGATCCTCTCCCGTCACTTCGAACCAAACGACCAGGTTCTTCTATATAACTCTCGTTTGCACTTGTTTCCTGGTAAACTTCGTTCTCGTTGGTCAGGTCCTTTCACTATCAAGGAGGTACGACCACATGGTGCTATCGTGCTGATTAATTCGTCAGGAGACGAATTTACTGTGAATGGGCAAAGGGTTAAACACTATTGGGCGAAAGCCGAGATTCCAGCAGGACAAATCGTGCCTCTGGCTAATCCACCCGTCGCCTAACCGTCATTAAAGTCAGGCTCGTGACATTAAACAAGCGCTTAGTGGGAGGGCAACCCACTGGTAAGTCTGTACATACTAATTTTTGTTTTTGTTTTCTTTTGTGTCGTGAATCAGAAATTGGATGTCAGTATCGATCGATACCAGCTGGGTATCGGTCGATACCACTCGGCCAGGTAAGTACTTCTATAAAACCCTTAAGGTTGAATCGACACCTCTCACTTCTCATCGCTCGACACAAAGCACCACAATCGCCCTCTTTTTTCATTTCTTCACGGTTTTGAGTGATTCTTTTGCTGTTTCCACTCGGTTTTACACCCCCATTAACACTATCTATTCCATTCGATCGATTAAACACGGTAAGATCTCGAATTTTTCAATTTTTCAATCCATGGAACCAAGGTTTGGGTTTTGAGATTTTAGCCTCTTAAAATTGTTTTTAGGATTGAATATTGAATGATTTGGTTGTTTTAGGCCTAGTCGAACCTTGCCTAGCATATATTTGTCTTTAGTTTCAACCAATGCATCGATTCGGATTGTTCTTCATGAAAACTGTCAATGGAATCGATCGATACCACCTGAGTATCGATCGATACCCGTGTTTAATTTTGGCTCGACACTGTTAATGGCATCGATCGATACCACCTGGGTATCGGTCGACACCCGTGCTCAATCTTGGCGATTTTGGTTTGTTCTGAGAGATTTTGACTTTATATGTGTTGTTGTGTTGTTAATGATGCAGATGCCTCCTAGGAAGAAGTCACGAAACGAGGAGGGAACCAGTTCTCTTCCACACCAGTTCCACTTACTGGAACACGTCGAGATCTTCGACGGGTACGATTGGCTACAGGGGAAAGTGAAGGCCCTATTGGATGGCACGGGGTATCAGGTGGCATACGATGGGTCCACTCAGAGATTCTTCGTTTCAACAGACCGAGTTCGAGCTGTTCCAGGAGCGCCATCTTCATCTCGGCCGCCTAGCGGACCTCCACCATCCCGCCCCTCTTCCTCTTCCACGCCTTCCACCACCACATCTAGGCCACCTTGGCCTAAAAGGGACGAGAGGGCCAGGATTCGCATCAC